>NNCF01135598.1:180863-197545 GCA_002313205.1 Laupala kohalensis | reverse complement strand
GAAGATTTCTTGCTTTCCCTTCAGTGTATTAGTTTACTGTGTGTGATCAAGGTCGGAGCTCAATTTTGTATCTCGTCTCTTTTCGATGTATCGCCGTTCGGGAGCCTGCGTGATTTTGTTATAGTGCTTTACCCGATTTAAGAGAAAATAACCAATTTTTACTGTATTGACAATAATTTTTCGTTTCTTGCGAGTGATAAACTCTTGGATATGATAAGTGGAAAGAACTTTGCCAAATTAATGTGATAATAAAAAAAACTTAAGATTTGCGCAACGGTAGTGGATCTTCTGAACCGTTGTCTGAGAAAGCGTCAAGCGCTGGTCAAGCGTTACTGCGTGCGGTTTAAGCTAAGAAGAGAAGTGACAGAAAAACTGTCGTTTCTCGAATTGTACGTTGATATTGGATTCTTTAATGCAAATTTCGTTCACGAATATTTGTAGTCACGCACACCTATATTTGTTACAAATTATACTACATTTTTCTTGAGGATTTTCATGGCATACGTTTCTTAAAGTTTAGTGACAAATCTGCCAATTTTCTCATTCTCTTGTTTTATATATCTTACCAGTGAAATAATCCGATGAAATGTAAGAAACCTCGAAATCTCAGTTTAGCGCATATGAATCAGAATATATGTAGAATCTGAGTACGAGGCTTTGAAATTTTAAAAATTCAAACTCTGTTCTTGTACTTTCGTAATTTTTAGCTGCTGAAATATAAAGTAAAGCCTAATTATGTATTGTAATCTCATTTAAATTTATCCTTTGTCAGTAAAGTGGATATGATAGGATGATGAAAATTCTTTCTCATATACGTGGTCAAGAAACAGTCTAACCACGAAAAACATCGCGAGATTTTGGTATAGAAATATTCGTTTTTAGTGTCTTGATACCGAATGTTTTTTAATACGACGTGCGTAATACCGTAAAACATGTAAAACATCGGAAGGCATATAGTTACCTCTCTCACTGACACCACTACCTGGTTCCCAATTGCTCTCTGAATTCTCCGCTCTAACAGGATCTCTGAAATTCTCACAATCGAATCAGAAATATCTGATTACAATCGTACGGCCTTCTCAACCCTCATCCCAGAGGTCAACACTTCCTTCATGCGGACATGTTTGCATAATTCTTACACATTGAAGTGATATCAAGAATATTTCTCATTCATACAAATACATTAACACATTTTAGTACCCTCGGGCTGGGTTTTCTTCGGATAGGACTCTCATAGGGACATTCATAGGGCTGATTTTCTATTAGAAGTGGTTTTTCCTAATATGTTTTTGTTTCCATGCTGTTCTGTTGCTAGACGGTTTATCATTCAAGGTTAAATATAAGTACTCAATTCGATAATTAGTAGTATTTGTAGCGTTAGAATGAATAATAGTGTACTCACACGAAAAATCCGATCAAAATTCGTGATAAAAAATATATGAAGATACCGAATTAAAGAGTACTTAATCTTCTCTCTTCCTAAATAATGTCTCTGAGCGTTATTTAAAAATGACACGATTTATCAGCTGTTTGAACGGAAACATTATCTGCAATCTGTGGGCCATCCCAAATTCCCTGTTTCGTCCGGTGACCGATTTGTCATCAAGTCAAAACAAATCAAAAATAAATTGAAGCTTGATTTATTAACACGATGTTTTAATTTAAACCCCATTCTTCAATATTCATAGACCATTTTTCAGGTATTTAGATTCAGTGCCTTGGAATATTATCAAGAAATTGGATTTTTAGTCAGATAATATTGTCTAGAAAATTTAACTAGCACGGTTCGTTTAAAAGTGGAAATAAGGTAAATTTTTCATTTTTTTCATGTAACGGTAATTTTGAACATTTTTTGTTAAAATGAATTTTTGCCCACTCGCCCAAAGCAAATGTTCCAGGATTTAACGATGTTTTTAAATTTTGAGTTCAATAGAGATGAACATTCCCACTTGTACATACTTTTTCAAAAACCGCAGCTTCGGCGCCATGTTTCACCAGTAATTTTGTTCTTGTCCTTGAAAAATTAAATGTTCCTGTACCTTAAAAAGGTGAATTAAATTTTTGCATATTTAATCACAATAAATGTTTTGCACCTATCACTTTCCCCTGTCGCATAAAATTTTTAAAATAACCTCGAAAGTAGGGTGTTAACTGTATCGAACCGCATATTAATTTATACTTAGATGACCTAAACTTAAAATATGCTTTAGAATTTTCAAATCATTTATGAGGTTGGGATGTTTTATGGAACGTACTACGCCCAAGACTTTATTTTTTGTTATGACCCCCTCCCTAAAATATTGGTCTGTATCCGCCCCTGATTTCTCTTCCATACCCAACTAATCAGAAACCGAATTCATTAAAAAATTAATTATACTATTGCTTTAACCTACTTTTCGTTTATTTTTCTAGTTAACCAACACAACGAAGTGAATGAGGAGATACACGAAATTCACCGAATAGATAAAGGATCGTAAATATTTTCAGATTTCTGATTTTTCTTTCACTTCTAGAATTGTAAAGACAATTATAGAGCTTACCACATATCCAAATGGGAAAATATGGTGCCTACTGGTTGTAAGTCAAAATATGATTTCCAAGCTGACTCCGGTCGCCTCTTAAACATAAAAACTATAATGTGAAGGAAAATTTTTTTAGGCCGAAGAACTTAACTGGGGGTATGGAAAGTGATTGCCCCCTCCTAGTGTTTCTGCAGTTATACTGCTGATAACTAATGACAATCTTTATGGAATTACTAATTCATCAAGTTTTAGATCTGATACATATAATTAATCTTCAAAATTGAAGTTCAAATTCAGATTACTCTACAGTTTGGTTATATTATTGATTTGGTTTTAAAATATATTTTTGTACTTTAGTTGTCATATTTCCATGATTTTTGTGTGTTCACTATTGACACGCGAGAATGCTCTGAACATAAGTTCAAATATCGGGTATATGTTTCATAGCGTAAACAAGTCTATTTTAAAGGTATTTAAGCTTATTTTATCGACTTAAGTGATTAATATCAAATATATTTAAAGATATACTAAATATTACAGTAATTAAAACTAATATAAATTTTAATTTTAAGTAATTAAAGATAAAGTAATTAAAACCACGTAAAAATCCTCAAGATTACTAGATAATTTAACGAAGAATATTTTAACAATTAAAAAAAACTTTTTTCATCAGGAAACGTGGGATGACGTGTATAATTGTGAAAACAGCACCGCTAAATTCAATGTATTTTTTTCAATATTCTTGAAGCATTACACCTCTTGCTTTACGCAAGTCAGTTAAAGTAAAGAATCGCAACCGATGGATAACACAAAAGATTAGAATTTCTTCCAAAAACAAACGTCATTTATATTATCTTTCAAAACTCAATAACCTACCATCCGAATTTCATTATTATTTACATAAATATAAATTCATTCTTAGAAAAGTTGTGTATGCAGCTAAAGTGATGGAAAATGACAGATAATAAAATCGAACAACCAGACCAAAACCATGTGAGATTGTAAAAATTACACATCCCCTTTAGAAGATCGCCAAGAAAACATTTTCCTACTAGACGATGGAGAAATTGTATCAAATCCAAAGGGCATCGCAAATTTGTTTATTTCTTGTTTCATAAAAATAAGTCAAATATCGAATTCAGTAACTCAAAACCAATGTCCACCAAATGCATCCACACACGTGCCGCTTTCTACGTTCACTTCCGAGACTAAGTCAAGTGAAGTTACGAGTGTCATCAGTTCTGTAAAAAATAAGTGTTCAGCAGGATAGATGATACACCTGAATTTATAATAAACGCTTCCTCTCACGTTATATTAAATCCACTCTCATATTTTCAATAGCTTCTTGTCAGAAGGTGTGTTTCCTGACATATTTAAAAAAGCTAAAGTGAAATTATTACATAAGAAAGGAAATAAACATGATGTTGGAAACTATCGACCCGTATCACTATTGCCTACTTTCTAAAAGATCCTGGTAAAACTCTTCTATAAGAGACTTTTAGACTTCTTATCGCATAATAATATTCTCTCAAACATTCAGTATGACTTCAAGAAATCCCTTTCAACTAACAGCGCCATATTTTCCTATCTAAATGATGTAACCAATTCTCTTGACCGTGGAGATAATCCACAAATTATTTTTCTTTATATACAGAAAGCATTCGTTGTGATGGATCACGAAATTCTTCTATCAAAACTGCACTCATACGGCATTCGTGAATTGGCATATCAATGGCCAAATTCCTACTTGAAAGATAGGCATCAGCAAGTAGAAATTTACCATGTTGAAAATGGAGTATGTCAACATACCTTTCAGAAACAAAGCCACACACTTGCGGAGCTTCTCAAAATTCAATTTTGGGCCCTATTCTTTTTTTATTGTACGTAAGTGATATGTTATCCACCACATCCGATTGCAAAATGGTTCTCTTTGCTGATGACACAAATCTACTGTGTAAAAATGTCAATGCGCAAAACGTTCTATCTATCCTCTCGTCTACGTTTCATTCCAATCGACTCATCGTTAATACTGATAAAACAGATCCATGTCATTTCGCAATAGCGTAACGAAATCTCTTCCTCCTACATCCCTTTCGATAAATGGAACCCAAATAAAAACAGTCAAGGTAACAAAACTTTTAAGGTTTCACATTCAAGACAACTTCAAATGGAATTGCCATATTGATAATCTGAATTCCAAACTAAGAAAATTGTGCTACACATTCCAAATTTTAGTCAATATTGTTAGTCAACATATTTCTCGCTGCGTGTATTTTGCAAATGTTTATTATTCTGGGGCACGGCATTATCTTTACGGTACGGCATTATCTTCTGGGGCCAATCCACTCAGCAGGCCGATTCTCGTTCCGTTGTCTACGAAGATAAGTTATTCCTATTCTCCATCGTATGGAAACTTTCCTACTCCTCTCGTGCCGCAGGAAACGAGTTCTCAACGTAGAAAACGCGTGTTTCGATGAGGGCTATGGCAGCATTTTCGTTATATTGTAAGGTTATGTGTTTCTTTATGTGTTGGTTATTCTCTTTTAACTCATTCTTTTCCTAACTTAGTTACTATATTTAAAATAATGTTAAACAACAGTTATATGAATACAATTATATTAATTAAATACCTAGTTCTGCGTTACGTGTGTCAATTACAGAACGGATCTCTCTGAACAGTCTACAACACTGTCAAATTCTTTAAGAACACAGCTACTAATGAAATCGCACACCAACTCCGCAACATTTTTATTAAAAATTAAAATTTAACTTTTTCGTAGAAAAATAGTTTCTATTCCTAGTTTTAGTATGTATTTCAAAGAACCATTTATGGTAATTTAACATATGATCAATTCATTCAAATTCATATAATTTTATTGTCTAATTGGGAAACACGATCCAAAGTGACGAATTGATAAAGAAAGATTTAGAGTAAAAAAGTAATTAAAATATTGCAATAAATTACATAAAAGTACAATTATTTATTTACCATTGTAGTCTTGAATAACCAATAATTTGGTATGTTAACATCTACATTTACGACTAAGTATAAATAAATTATTTTCAACAGAAATAAACAGCGATAACTGAGACTGTTAATATTTTCAAAACCATGATAATTTTTAGAAAAGCGTGGTGTCAAATCTTGGAGACACATTTACATCAATCTACATATATAAGGTTAAAATTTTCTCATATTGGTAAACAAAATGCCCGCTCCCAATGTACGAAGACAGCTGACTTCTTCTCTACGTTGCGGTGTTACCACACGATGTAACACATGAACTTACCTTCTTTGAAGAGAAATGAACGAGAATCGCTTAGAGGAGTCTACGTAGACTCCATCCCTACGCCGTGGAGAAATTTCTACGCGGAATCAGAATCAGCCTGCAGAGCTTTCAAACATTTTAAGAATTCAAACGAGAATAATTCAGATTATATGTAAATGTCACCCCCAAAATTCATGTAAACCTTTATTTAGAGAATTAAATATTATCCCTCTCCTTCTCCTTTATGAAGTAGTAGTGTTTGTTAAGACAGAACTATTAAAATCCCACTTGTTTTAGAAGAAATAGTATAGTTCACGAACACAACGCTCGTAATAAGGCTAATATTAATCGTCGTGGTGTGTCAACAATTCTTTGCCAAAGAGACCCATATCATTCAGGAATAATTTTGTATAGTACCCTTCCCAAAAATAGAAAAGATAGAAATAAATTGAATCTATCTAAATCCGCAGTTAAAAGCTTTTTAATGTGCTATTGTTTCTATAATGTGAGAGAATTTACAGATTAAAAAAAAAGAAGTTAATGAGAGTTTCAATATCCTAATAAATATTGTTTTCCACATGACTTCGGATGATGTAATGGAAGTTAATATATCTTACACTCTATCATGCCATTGTTATAGTACTCGAGATGCTGATTAAATTCCTTTTGCAAGCATGTTGTTTTTGCTCCTTTTTGTTTTTAATAATCCATTACTAACTGTACGCAACATTGGCACGGTTGCGTACATTACCTCTGTAGCCCCATCCTGGCCCGGGTGTACCTCCGGATAGTGGCGGATTTTCCTTGGACGGGAATGTCATTAATACCATTGTTTTATTAATTTCGAATTTTTAATGCTACAATTTCAAATATCTACAATTTACTTTGGAATAATAAATATATAACAGTACGTATTTATTAAATAATTTCTTTTGTAAATATTAAATCTGCCACTGCCCATGGGTCCTTGATCGTAATTGATGGGATGGTCCCTCGCTTGTTTCCAGAAAGTAACTTCGTTTATTGTCCGCCACGTGGTCATACGCAGTTTGCAACTGCTTTTTTGACAATAAAGTTTATTTTGTTTGTTTGTTAAAAATAATTATCGTGATAATTGATATGAACATTTGAGGTGATATTTTATGAAATAGTTACCATCTCATTCAGGATCCTGTGGCAGCAGAGGTGTGGGACGGCGAACGCAGCTGTACCAGTGAGTGTGCAGAATGTTGTCAGCCGTTCAATCCTGTGGGAGGCGCGGGAAGTTTTGTCAAGGGAAAAGAAGATTGCCTCTGCCTAAATGTTTACACACCTTATGTAAGTGGTCTGTTAATAACCTTTTTTTAATTTGCTGGAATGCTCTTAAACAAGACATACACTCCCTTTTTTGCTTTTTCACATAAGTTAGATATTGTATGAAACTATCCTGATGCTAAGGTCTAATTCAAATCACTCACGACCCAAAGAATAAAAAGTATTCATGATCTTCATTCCAAAGCAGACACGTGCAGGTTTGCGCAGGAGACTGACCAGGTGTTTGTTTAGAACACTCTTGGGATGCGGCAAACTTTTGGAATGATAAAAAGTAAATTTTTGTATTAAAAGTAATCTATACGATACAAATCATTTAATATTGTACAAATACAAATATAATCACCTCTTAAAATTTTATTATAAAGCAATTATAGTTTTTAAATAATACATTGTAATGTAAATGTGAGTTTATTTGATATGCCAAAGTTAAAAACGTTTCAAATCCACTGAGAATAAAAGTTACATAAAATTACTTCATAGTCACATATCGTACTTAATCATCCTCTTGTTTTATATACTCCATTAAATGCACGAAATTTTATTGGCATTTGTTTCTTATTTATAAGATAATCTGAGCGAGAAGTGCTCTCACTGAAAATAAACACAATACTCCCAAATAACACAAATTGTACATATCACATTTACACAATGCAAGACAGAGAACAAATACAAAAAACAGTAATAAATATAAAATGCACGTCGTTTTCGTGAATGGTAAAATTCGAAAAGAGATTCATATAAAACTTCTCGGACCAAATATTGTAGATAGTTTAAACTCATTGGAGATTTCGTTAATTGAATGTTTCAGTATAGCATTTTACCATATACCTTAATTTTTTACCTACAAAAATATCGCTAAGTAAACTGTAAATAAGGGAGGATAATTTAAAGTTTTTGATTTTTGAATTCTTAATTGAAACCGTATCTGAATGTAAATACTTCAACATGTCAATTAAATTTTGTAAGTATGTTTATATTTGGTTGAACATGCATTCGTACGCTCTTCCCAACAAAATTAGAAGTATGTTTATATTTTCTAGTTGAAATCCTACATAACCTGAATTTACTAATTCATTGGGATGGTATTGGTGCATACTTAGTTCTTCGGAAAATATTCTTTTCAATGTATGTTCATTCTACTTTAATGCCAATGTTTTTTGTTTTATAGTGGATTTTTTTACATTTGCTGACCTCACGATGCGTAGTAGAACAGAAACTTGGGGGCCTTCCATGCATTGCGTATGGTACCCTTTGGGAAAGGAAATTTTTTTGATCTTTACACTGTGTTACAGTCTGGTAGTGGGTACGCACTTGGCGTAACGAACCGCTAAATTTTGTAGGGTTCATATTATATGATATTTTTAAGTTCTACCGCCTTCAGATGTTACCTTGTCACCCAACTCATTTCTGACATGTCATTGAAGGAGTTGGAAGAGCGAGTGTAATCTATTATTTATTTATTTTTCCTGTCCCAAAAAATGTCAATACAAGATTAATTATTGAAAAAACTTTTAATAAGTAAGCGGACAATAATTCACTCCTATGTCCGTTGTACTGATGCAGCCCTTGCCATCCTCTGCCTCTGTCATGGTGTGGATTCATGGTGGCGCTTTCGTCTCGGGGAGTGGAGGAGAGCTTCTCTATGGACCAGACTACATTGTTCCTGAGGATGTCATCCTTGTTACAATGAACTACCGCCTCGGCACTTTAGGTGAGTGAACACTTAGAGTTAAGACTTCCCTCAGATACCATGGAGTGAGGTTGATAGGCAATGGCGCCGACTTCTTACGGATAGTAAGTATATCAAGGGATTGTGCGCTATATGGAGCGAATAGGGCACAATTCTAGAAAAGTTACAAGAAAATTGATGTGTTAAATTTAAGGGATAGGGAAAGTATATTAAACAGTAAAGAATTTTTTTTATCGTTCTCAATTTGTAATACAGTAAGGGGCTAATGGGTATATATTTACAGATTTAAAAAAAGCAAAACAAAATTCAGAATTATAATAGATGTATAAAATTTGATCCTTGTAGTGACTATTGTTGAAGACAAGGAAACCTCTTGGTGACACACAAATGAAAAAAAAATAGTAAAAGAAGTAGATGTTCCGTCACCCCCAATGTCATCAAAGTAGGGTCTGAGCACCCCAATCTTAGCCTCGAGCCTCATGGCCTGGAGGTTGAGAGTTTACTCTATCGCCAGATATGGGAACTCACTTCGCTAAGTCAATCTTGCTAATTAGGGTTAGCTGTATAAATACCTTGCAGCTATACGCAAATGTAATTTTTTTAAATCATATCATACAAAATTAAAGTACAATGTTGCACATTGTCGTGGAATATGACTAAATCTATTGAAAAATTTAAGTAACCGAATACTTTGATTTAGCCAAAACAAGAAAGCTATTCTGAGTCGTGATTTTCATTCTATTAAATATTAGACTACTAAGAAAACATTTACCGTACTTATTAACCGCATATAATTAATCAGTCATCGTAAAATTGGTAAAAGTGTTGTTCGTGGAATGTGGAAATGGAAAAAGGTGGAGGGGAAAACAGCTTTTTTGAAGCTTTGCAATGCTCGGAGGCTGCTCAACATTTTTTGTAGTCGGCGTCAGTGTTTTTAGGGGTTGGAAGCAACAAGAGAAAGAAGATGGTTAATTTAAGACGAGTTTTCACTTGTAATTTTGTAATATTGTACCCGTTTTGAGTCATATCTTCATGCGATTTTAGTCAGTTTGAATACACACAAATGCTTGAATAAATATAATTAATGCACATATTTTTTATCCTTAGTCCCTATAATTAATCATAGAAATGTAGATTGCGAAAGTGAAATTTGTTTTTGGGATGTGTATTTCTGAAACACCTGACATTATCATGCAGTTGATTTGTGCGCAAAGATTAACAGGAATTAACCCCTCACTATCATTAATTTAAAGATCTTTAAGAAGATTATAATGATTATCCAAGAACAAAATAGGTTTGTTATATCGTGTCCATTCATTGTTGAGGTCAGACCACACCGAAAAGTGAGCCATAAGTAGCATTCGCTTTATCAATTCCATTCTACCTAGCTGTTTCACTTAGTTTTTGTGTTATTAGTTTCAATATAATAATATATGTTTATGTTCTCAGGATTTTTGAACCTAGACCATGAGGAGGCACCAGGCAACCAAGGTCTCAAAGACCAAAGTCTTGCTCTCCAGTGGGTACGTGATAACATCGAAGCATTCGGAGGAGACCCCAGCAACATCACCATTTTTGGCGAGAGCGCTGGATCCGCTTCCGTACATTACCATGTACTTTCTCCTATGTCGCAAGGTAAGAAAAACGTGATAAAATGTGTAAGTGTGTGATACATTTATACACTTTCAAGTCTTGTACTTTGTAGCACTATCCTTCACACAGGGCCGCAGAAAGTATTTGGGGTAGATTTTGAATTCTCTCCTGAGGCAGATTTTGAATTCGGGGTCCCCTTTGTTGTGTCCCGCTAGGGAATGAATCAACAAGTATAAGTAAAATATAACAAACGGTTTATTGCCTCCAATATTACAATAAAACAATCTGGTTCGAGCCAGGCAGACTACAGAAATATACCAGTAACGTAGCTGGGTCGTCTTCCGAGTGTTCCGGCGGTTCGCTGATCCAAAGTCCAGAGAGAAGTCCTGAGAGCGAATGCCGTGTCGTCGTGCAAGAGTTCCAGCTAGCAGTAGTTCGTGGAAAGAGAGAACATTCCAGTAGCGCAGTGATAGTAGGCGTAGGCGGTTCTCTCTCCCTCAACTCGTCTTCCCTTCTACTCTTCTTCCAGCTGAGCCGGATCGCCGCCCTTAAGTACCCAAGTGGCGGTGACCTGCGCACAGACCACTGCGCCAGCCGGCGTGGTGGGGAAGAAGGGGCTCCTTTCCCTCGAGCCACTTGCTTTCCGCCTGAACGCGCCCGGCACGGCGCTGACCGGGGCGGCACGAATTGCCCCGATTGCCGCTGTGATGGCGGCAATTCCAAATTGTGGTGGGCATACCACACCCTTCTTTAAACGTTTCCAGTCCTAGATACAGAAACCGGCTGTCAAAACGTTGTGAGCGTCGATACAATTTCTATCTACTTACAAATTTCATTATTTTTTAATTGGGGTTTTATTTTTCACTTTTATTGATTACTTATAAAAAACTTGTTTTTAATATCACTGGGCTCCCCGAAGGTCTCTGTTTATTGGGATCCGGTGCAAAGTTCCCCCCTCACCAACCCCCCACGACTCGAAGGCACTGTTTACACAAGTAATATTAATCTTGGTGTAGTTTTTTTTAAACTCCAAGTGGTGCTGTGACAGGCAAGTTCTCTGCGGCTATCATGCAGAGTGGAAGTGCTCTCAACCCTTGGGCGTGGAAACGCAGCTCTCGCGACAACGCAGAGAAACTGCTAGAGGTCGTTGGCTGTGGCGTAGCGCTGATAAATGATGTGCCCGCTGCAGTCGAATGTCTTCGCAACTTATCAGCTGCCTCCATCAGCGGCTCCACTCGTGACTATCTCTCCAAGCAGGTGGGCATCTCGTTTGATAAAATTATCTTTGACATGGAAACATCGATTTGGTAGACAAAAATAAGCTCGAGTTTGTGGAATGCAATAGGTGTTCTACCAACGACATTATTAAGTTCATTTGTTTACTATTATTTTTATTTTTCATGTCTGATTTGTATGATGAGACGAGGTGGAGGAATTGGGAAGGAGAGTTGTTTGGTTAACGAGGAATCTATGGTACCGAACCGACTTAGATCTAGAGAAAGTCATGGAAACTACATTTGATAACCTCGTCGAGTACGATCGAAGGAGGATTGAACCCGCACGATTACGCTCAGCCGCACGTAGGGAGCGTATTTGAGATATTATATTCTTGATATATAAGTATTGATGTATTGTTTCTAAATTCTTAATTTATAAATATCGATATATTGTTTCTAAGCAGAATTTTTTTGTAAACTTCCGCTTTTTCATCCCACATTCGCATCCAATTGCCAACATAATTGAGGTAGATGAGTATTGAGATCAAATCTTTTTACCGATTCGATATTTCTTTAAGAATATTGCCACAAAAAGGTTTTTTTAATAACTGCCGCTCTTTGAGACGATATGCCTCAGAATATAATAGACTTGACCAGAATTTTGGAGTGACTTTTCTGAATTAATAGTTACCAATTACGTAAAGAAATTACTAGTTAGTATTAATCATAAAAACAGGGGGTTTAATCACAAGCGCTATTGCAACATCATGAACATTGGTCCACACGAAAGGATAAAACACTCGCGACTTGCCTAAGGTTTGCGTAGCTTTAAGCACAAGATGGCCGTCGAAGGTCGCGTTCGAAGTCTGTCCCCCGGAGCGGCTTCGCTTCTTACCAGGATCAAAATCGAGGCGGATATCGACGAGCAGAACTGGGGATCGACCGCGGGAACACGACATCCACAAACCCGGAATATGTACCACCGGACTTCTGAAGGAAACTGCGCTGCGACTACTTTGTATGTGAAGAAAAAACCGACTACGTCCCTTGGTAGAGTGTGTGACGATACTGACTGAAACTACATCGGAAAAGTCATTTCGGAAACTTGCGTGGGCGGGCGTCGTAGTGAATGCGAGCGAATACCAACAAATGGTGGCTCACTGATACGATCATAAAACATGCACGAGCCCGCCACTACCGTGTCACCGGAAACAAGAGCATTAGATTGACAAATAATGGAAACTTTTTGAATAGATGTGGGTTAAGTCAAACTGAAATTTAACTTCGTTATTTAAAAAGTTAACTTCGTCAATCGTTTTAGTGTTAGTTTGTCAATGAAAATTTAACGAGTGTTAAAGTTAACCGTCAAAACATTCAAACAGACGGATTAAATGTTTTAAACGTTCAATCAGTCCAATATCCAAGGATTCTATTGTTAGTTAATTACAAACGCAATAGTTCATAGATTTAGTGTAGGTTAGCCAGGATGGATAGAAAAGGTAAACGCAAGTAATATTTATTGCGTTTGTTATTTATTGTATTTGAAGTTGTAAGAGTACATTCTTCTTGCAAAATCACCTTGTATGAGGTGCATTTTCCCTTCACGAACATTCAAATATGGAATTTTTATCTGATAGTAAGGGGGATAATGCTTTTTATCAGCAAAATATGTATCTAGAATCTGTTAAACGGTACGCTAATGTTTTCTTAAACGTAATATACAGTTAAGTTTCGCAGTAAAAAATACTGAACCTAATACATCAAGATCTGAACTAAAAAATAGTTATTATTTTTCTATTCGTGTTCGTTCACTATGTAGATTTTGAGTTCAAACTCAGTGTACTAGTCGGAGGGTAAGAGCAGACGTGGAGAGAGGGAAGAAGCCAGCCGGTGGCGTAAAAAAACACCCAGTACACCCGGACATTGCCAGGAGCCCCTAGTCTCATGGGGCCCCTTACTTCTGGAAGCTATAGGGGACCTTCTCTATGGTTTTTAACCAGTGTTAAGGAAAAATTATTATTCAAACAAGAGAATTTGGTTATTATAAAACAATTTCACGTGATCTAGCCATAATCAATCATCGAACTCTTTTCATAGGTTCAATTTTTACTTATTGATCATTTTACACTATCGGCCAGTTTTCCTAATGTGTGTACAGTTGTCATGATGCCAGTTACAGTATCGGCTGCAGAACAGTCATTTTCGAAGCTGAAGCTCGTATAAATTTACTTGAAAAATTAGAGACAAATTAAGCGGTTTAAGTGTTTTATCCATCGAATATGTGGAAACAAATTATTTAAATAGCATACTACATCAGTCAGTTAAAACATTTTATAATACGAAAGTACGTCGTATGAAAATATAAATATATCATTAGATTTTTTTGTACAATTACCACATTTAAAATATATGGTATGTAAATATTATTTAATAATTTAATTACTGTGTCATTAAGATTGCATTCCTTACTTTAAAAAATCATTAAATATATTTATAAATTGAACTATATTAAACTACTTTAACAACGGCAACTAAGGGGCCCCGAGCTACATTTTACCCGGGGACCCCGACTTGGATGATTACGCCACTGAAGTCACCAAATGACTAAATCATTTACTTGAATTGAATAGCATTCGCGATTTGGAATCTTTGATCCAGGTGTGTAATTCAATGCATAGCCATGGCGCGTATAACCTTATCTTGTTCTCAGGGCGTTGCGTCACCCAATATTCTTCCACAAGCCCAGAGGACTATTGTATCTTCCAATTTCACGCCCTTCCGACGATGTGAAGCTTGGAAATTTTAGGCCGTACTGAGATATTGAGTCTTAGACAATCACTGAGGCAAAAGTATATGATGTCCGATCATCTTACGACATTTCATGAGAAAAGACTGCTACCCCGGATGACTTTGAGCAATAACACAACGTCCGTTTGAATGACGCGCGAAAAAACAATTTCTGACCATGGGAACAATGCTTTAATAGAATTACTGAATTAAGTTAACGTAAATGACAATATGTTGTGACTGAAGACTTCAATGAAGATATAAGCGGCTAACTCTCCATAGATCACTAGCGACTACTTCCCGGTCATTTTCGTTGAAAGAAAGCCTTCCAAACACAACATTAATTATCAACGTTATGATGAAGGATAATTATCGAATTACGCAGAAAATTGTTCGGGTTCATTGCATTATCATGTCCAACATTGTTTTCGAAGATATTTTCCGAAATTTTTCAATTCTGTAAATTCATTTTTGAGATCAAATTATAATTAACATTTTTCACCTATTGTTATAGTGCGTTATAAGACATACTGTTCAATATATTTACTATTTTTGTTGTGTTTCGAACTGGTTTAAGAAATCATTTCATCTTATAATTTCGTAAAAATTTATATATTTATTTTATAATTACTCATGATTTTCGCATTTCGTGATCCATAATTAAAAAAATATATACAGATGGCCAATATTCACTAACAATAAATAAATGAAATATGCTGTATACTGAACTCAACATCATTTTCCTAATTCTTCTTCGGCACAGTTTCCCGTCTGCGAAATCTTCGCGCGGACCCACAATTAAAACAGCACATACATTTAAAACATCTTAGGGGCGTTTAAATGTATCACATTACTATCTCATGTAAGTATGAATTACTTACACAAACCTTAGATGAAGTAATGTAATGGCATATTATAAACAAATAAGAAACGAGAATATCATTTGAGGTCATCCATAAAATACGTTTGCTTGCTGCGGGAGTGGGGTTCCCATCGTACGATAATCATAGGGAAAGGGGTATGACAAAGATTAGAACGTTCATGGAGTTTCACGTCATCTAAGATCTCACAAATTACAATAATCAAATATAATTATTCATCAAGTTCATCTCGAAAGTACACTGAGTGAACTTAATTTTATATAGTTTTAAAAAGTATATTTTTTATACTCAGGAAATTTATATTTTACTCAAGAGAAAATAAAATCTACCTTTATTGTAAGATTAAAATACTTTTACTTACTGATTTTTGAAAACATCTACAGCATCCTAACTTTTCAAATTCACAATAATACTAATTTAATACAAAAGTTTACTGTATACACAACACCATCTCGCGGCAGCCGCTTCCAAGGCATGACACGGCTGCATTGTTTCATTAAAATTCTTTTAAAATGTAAACTTGTCGTCGAAATGTAGTTACATAAAAACGATTTAAAGACTTTTTATCTTTGTTAAATACACAGTTCATTAAATTTAATGATGATTAATTTTTTTCCTTCTAAAATTAATCTCTTGAATTGAAGAATTTAAACACTTGTTAATAACGTTTTTTTAATAATTTAGGTTAATCTTTGTAGAAAATTTTCCAGGGCCGTAACGAACAAAACAAGAAAAGAATTACGCATATCTATCGATCGAATCGTGAGAATCGTGTGTGGTCTTGACTTCATACAAAAATCCCTTAGAAAGAATATACTTTCAGTTTTTCCCGAATTTTCCAATTTTCCGGACAACTTTTCCAATTTTCCTTTCTCTAAAAACCTTAATATGACTATTACAAATATTTTTTAATGAGCCAAATATGTCGTTCCTATCCTCAGATATGATTTAAGAGTATACAAAAATTATGATTTTTGCTGTTTATCCGAATTTTTCGACTTCCTTTGTAATTGTCCCGATTTTTTACTGAAAAATTTTCCAGGACTATAACGAACAGAACAAAACAAGAATTACGCATATCCATCGTTCGATCGTGAGTTACGTTCTTGAGTTCATTCAAAAATCCCATAGAAAAACCACTTTCAGTTTTTCCTGAATTTTCCAATTTAACTTACAAATAAATACAAATTAGTGTTCATCAGTTTATCTGGGAATCATTCTACGTTTTGTTAATGCCATGCACCCATCACAGACTTGACAATTGTAAAATTTATTGATTGTTAAATTTACTATTTAAATTGTCAATTATATTTAAATCTTGTTCTCAATTATTTTTTTCTAAGTTTTATTACTTTATTTATTTAACAAACTGTCACGTCCCAATGAATCTTAACTCCCCCGCGAAGTCC
>NNCF01135598.1:141601-180847 GCA_002313205.1 Laupala kohalensis | reverse complement strand
AGTTGCGCCCCTTTCTTCTCCGCGCTGCATCCACAACCACAGATAACAGAATAGTAAGCGAAGCATTTCCTTCGTATGACTTTGTTTAAGAACCACGCGCTTAACGTAACAGGATGGATCGTTTGCTTCATCTTTCGTCCTTATAACCTTTCCTAATAATATTTCTCTATGAAACCTTAGAAATGGATTCATCTTTTTCCACTTAGATGGAGACCAGCTGAGGTAAGATTTGGGCCATGCAACACGCCGATATTTATTCAATGAAATGAGAAATGGCTTAGGTCTCGCTTTGTACAATGCATAGCCACACTTTTGTTATGTCAACGCATAGATGCTTCGGAAATAGTCTTTCCAATACTTTGTCTTGCCCATGTCACTAGGTCTGCAACTGCCAAGTGCCTATTTTGTTGTTGTCCCGCCAGGGAACGAATCAACAAGTTCAAGTATAAACTTAATTTATTGTCTCAATTGTTACAAGAGCACAATCTTGTCCGAGACACGCGGACTACAAGTACCAATAGCGTAGTCGTGTCGTCTTCCGAAAGTCCAAGCAGTCCGATGTTCCAATGTCCAGAGAGATCCAAAGGTGAAAGCAGCGTCGTCGTTGTCGTAAGGTTGTAGATCGCTGTAACGTGCGTGACTAGCTCGGCTCACTCCGCTCCTCTCTTCGCCTGCTGTGCCGTATCGCTGCCCTTATGTGGTGGTGGTGGTGGCGGCGGCGGCGGCGACCTGTCGGCCGGATGGCGGCGGTGGCGGTGGCCTGCGCAGAGGGCCTCTGCACAGGTCGCGTGGTGGGGAAGGAAGGGCTCCTTCCCAGCTTGTTCTCGCCTGAGCGCGTCCGGCACGACGTTAGCCGGGGCGGACCGAGTTGCCCCGAACGTTGCCGCGATGATGGCAAGTACGATTTGTGGTATGCATACCACATTTTTACGAATATGTCGATGAAATACGCGAATTTCCAGATCCGTCGACGTCAGCTTCCGACCGGGAACCTTTCCCGGAAAGCTATTTCCAGTTATAGTGAAACGTTTTTATAATACTACCCATTGTAGAGTGTCAAGTGGAACGTTCGGCCAATTTGGCGCTGCGAAATACCATTTTGGTGCTGTTGTTTGATTTGATTGCGTACCGCAAGATCCATAGCACGCCCCCTTGTCATGCTTCCGCTTACCACTGATAACGATCGTGAATTGCTCGCTCTTCCATGCTGTTTGCTTCCTCTGACGTCACTGACTCAGAAATGTACGCGAAGCGGCTGGAATATTCTCGTTCTTTCTACTAAATGAACTTTTTGGCGAAACATTGGGATTCAGAATGCCCCTTTTAGACCAACTTTCAGTCCTTTCTTTGTTTTTTTTCAGTTGTGACACTTGTACATAGTCTATAACTACATATAACTATGCATTTCAAAACGTTTCGATGAACCCACATTTTTTAAATTACAGAACCTTCGTGAACGAACTTCATTCACGTTGACGTTGTACATGCAAGAAATGAAAAAAAAAACGAAAAAACAAAAAAAGAACAACATGCAAGAAATGCAAAGTTAACTTTGCTTCATTGATATATTTGCGGGAACATTAGAAAATTTGTGACTGGAAAATCATTGACAAGAGGAGGGTCAGTTCGAATTGCACCTAGAAGTCTGCGATAATTGCTTGCAATTATTTCATGCCTGGGAAACGATGATGATCAACTTGAAGGGGTGAACGGGGGAGGAGGGTCAAAAATTGGCGAACATTTCTTATGGACGACACCTAAGAATGGAACAATTGTCTAATAATGTCTATAATAATAAAATACCTAGCGTGAATCTCATTGACATATTAAGACTTGCAAACAGTATACTAAAAAAATTCTTCATGACGTTTGTTAAAACTAGTTAATAATAGTTAATATATCTATCCAATTCATTAAATCGACTTTGTATTTAGATAAAAAACAAATTACATCGTAAATTTTCTACCTTAGTTGTGGGTGTTCATCAGATGTTGCGTACCGAACAGTAACGAACAACAGTAACAAATTGGGTCGATTTATGTCAAGTTATCAACAATATGTTAGATACCGCTCCAATGAATTGAAATTCTATACTGTGTGACCAAAATCCATCGACCACGTAGACAAATTCCACGTTCACTGGAACTCTGTGGGCGTCGCCTTGTCCTCACAATTTCCGTAAGTAGTTCTTTCTTTGGGTTATTCCGATGTGACGTCTCACTACGATACGACGCGCTCCACTTCCTGTAATGAACACGGCATTTTGATGTTCCATAATATAACTACTTATTTCAGAATATACAATTGTATGCGATTATCTAACGCCAATACTATCTAAGGGCAGGACAGACACAAGTCGTGTTGAAACCTGGAAGGTAGTTTGTGAACATATTGGTCATATAGCGATATATGACCATTGAGACCACATAATGATATCTAGAATGTCTTCAGAAACAACAATAATATTTAAAGATTTTTTTTGAGGGAAACATTATAACCTCTGTGCTTAAGTTGTATTTTTACTGCAAGGGATGCGTTATTTTAATCGCTTGTTTCTCGGAATTTAAATATTAGCTTGACGACTGAAGAAGTATTAAAATATGATTGACAAAACTACCCAACGCTCATGTTGGTCACGTGGTGAAATTATTTAAGTCTGACTCTTGAGCGTACTTCAGCGTGTGTTCTTATGGGGAGGTCATGGGTCACAGATATTTAGAGAGTCCTCTAACCGAAAAGAACTCTCTATAGAAGCCGAAGAGAAGCTCAAGAGACGTCGCATACAACAGACTGTATTCAGTGTATGATTTATCCGCATGACCTTTCTCGGAGTTGTATTTGCCACATACGAGGTCATTTTGACACCCTCTTCCAAGAATTCCTTTCTTTCTCTCCACAACTCCCACACAGATAATTAAAAAAAAATTATTACCTGAAATGCTGAGCAAATTGGTGGAGTAGGTGTACGATTTAAATAAAATTTTTAAAACGTTTAAAATATTGTAACTATTTGTACAATCAACATGACCTTAGCATAAAAAGTAATCAACGTTTGTCTTGCACATTTTAATGAACACAATTTTTAAAAAAGGAAAAATTTAAAGTGGTTTTCATTTTTACTCAGAGTCTCTGAATCTAAAAATAATAAACGCATCTCGGACCTACCAAAGAAAATCAGGTAAGATGAAACACGTTCAACGTAACAAAGTACATTCAAAAGTTGCTCTACCAATAATATTTAGAACTTCATTTTCGAAAAACTAACTTCTTGAGCTCTGTAAGACGCTATAGTAAAACGTAGCCTTACGTAGTTCTTAATTTTGTATTTAAAAAAAGATAAATGCATGTCCGGTAAACAGTCTTGTGAGAACATTGGTGCTAAAATAATATCATCTTGTAGGTCATTCCCATTTTGTCACTCTTCTGTAAATCGATTGGAGATATCTACACTGATCTTTAATAACATCATTTTCCTGTTTCTTTTCTTGATTTGCGTTATACGGAAATTAAAATGTTTGTTGTGACTTTCCATATGTTATGTAATCGATTTCTATGTAACTACATAAAAAGAGTTGGTTTTGAATGTTTGCTTGCATTCGCTCATATTCAGTTTACAAGACTCTCGCATAAAGAATACAAGACTGGCAAAAAAAGAGACCCCATTCTTGGTGAGACAAAATGCAACTTAATTTATTCACTCGAATTATCAGTTAAGCTAGACTGAAAAATTATAGCTCATGTTTAGCTCGTGTTTTATATTAAAATTATATGAAAAGAAATTAAAATCCTCTTTAATAACTGTATTATTAAAACTTAGTTACCTTTGCTACTTTATTGATATCTCTGTTAAGCAAATGAATCAGTACAATATCAGTATGATATCCTCCCGTAACCACTTCCTCAACGCTTTAAAAAGTTGAGGGAGGGAGCTGACAACACTGTCACAAGGTTCTTTTATCTAAAGGATTAACAAGTTGCTGTTCAACTACAGGAATAAAAATAAAGCGGACTATTTTGTATGTATTATACATTTGATCTTAACTATTGATATTGATTTCAAGCTATTGTAAAGATTATTGAATAATTGAATTACATCCACATTTGAACGCCGCAAAGTTTCTTCCAAGAACCGTAAAATCGGCCCTAGGAGTCAACAGCTTAAACAGAAATACTCAATAAATTGCAACCTAATTCGAGAAAAACAATTTCACTTATACCAGGCAATGACTATGGAAAAAATTTTAAATCTGGCGTAGTATAATTATTCTTCACATTGCAACTAGACCCTAAGTTACAAGACAAAGTTGTTTTTTTTCTATGTGTTAAAGTATGATTGTATTTGTCCACACTTCAGGTGATGTAAATGTATATGTAAACAAAATGGGAAAGAAGTCTATTATCGACTTATTATAAAAAGAAGTGTAACACGTTGCCCTCTAGGAGAAAGCAATGAAAATGGAATTATTTTCAGGATGAGGAGACATTTTGCGATATTTCCTTCACTCCGACGCTGGATGGCAAGTTCGTTCCGGATGAGCCTTGTCACTTAATAACTGAACGTAGAGCGGTTCCTTTGGTCCCCACCATGTCCGGATTCAACTCTGGAGAAGGAATCATCGCCATTCCTAGTAAGTGACGCAAGGCATGAAAAATATTATAGATATTGAAATACAGAAAAGGACACATAAAAGTCACTCATAAAGTAAAATAGAAACGGCTTCGGCTTTCTCCTTCAGTCACGGAGTTACTGAAGAAACTTTAAATCTTCGGTTTGCGTTGGCTAACTGTTAAAAGGAGTGAAAAGAAGAAACAAACTCCATATTTGAGTACTCTGGTGCTATTTTATCCCATCCAGTATCTTTTCCCTTTTTCATCGTCTGATTGCAATGGAAACTATATCCTCAGTGTTGTTTCTCACATACTCCTGGTCTTTGTTTCCTGTTTTTTTTTACTTTTCCAATTTATCATTTCTTCCCTGGTTCCTGTTATTCATCAAAAATTCATTCATAGTAGTCTTGCAACACTTTCAATATTCCTTCTTCACTAGTGATAGGTTTCTGTTTTTTAAACATAACATTCCATGCGTTGTTCAAAAAACCTCATTTCAGTGTTTTCACCAAATGCTAGAATTTCTTTGAAATTTTTTAATAATTAGTTTATACTTCCTCATCAAATTCTTCACGGATATTCTCTATGACCTTGTTCATTTAATTGTGTGCATTCTTTCTATTTTGAACGTGTACGGGACAGCTTTCTTGTGCTTTGTTCTGTATATATTTCTTCAAAGCCTCTTTCTTCTTTTTATGATTTCCTTCATTCTTCATCCCAACAACCCATCCTCTTCCTCCTATTAGTGATTGCAATCATTAAAAAAAACACTTTCCCATTATCAAAATGGCATTTTATACATGTTCCAAATTTATATGAGACCTTGTTTTATTACTTACTTTATTTGCAGATACTTTCAATTCTAGTTGTTTAATTTTCTCTTCATATACATTTTCCTTTTCATAGTTCTTTTTCAGACTATTGATATTGGCTTTAACGTATTTATCTTTCTTGATTTTATTGGGAACTGAGAAAAGATATTTCATCATCGATAGTTTGTGTTCGGTACTCAATTCTGCATTTTGGTAAACTCTTATACTTATAACATTCTTCTTCTTGTGTATAGGAAACAGTAATAATACATTTATTGTAAAAAAAGCACTTAAAAACTGCGTATGACCACGTGGGAGACAATAAACTAACTTTCTCTCTGGAAACAAGCAAAGGACCATCCTGTCAATTCCGACAAAGAACCCAAAGGCAGTGGCGGATTAAATATTTATAAAAGAAGTTACTTAATAAATTTCTGCTATTATCAATGGACTGTTCACAAAATAAATCATAACTATTAAAATCAATAAAACGATAGAATAAGATTAATGAAAATTGTATTATTTTCCCACCGGTATTTAAATCCGCCTCTGAACGAAGGAAAATCACTCCTCGTCCCTTCCTAACAGCTTGGCCGATTCTCGCGTTCCAGTCTTCCATGTATATGTTTAGCATCCTCTGCTGCTTCTTTTTGGTTCTCTGCATTGTGCAACAAAATAGTTCCTTCTCCACTTCCTTCTTGTACTTAGGTGGAACGTATATTTTAGGAACTTTATCTTCCAATTAAATATATATCAATTTAATTAGTGAATTTGCCTCATAGTTTGTAACTAGTTTGTTCAGTCATTATAGTTTCCCTTAACCTTTCAAAATAACGAACTACGGTTCAACAGGAGAGAGGAAGGTTAGGTTTCTAACGTCGAAAAAGAAACAACGTTGCAGAACACTTAGTCATCTACGTTCGATTCGTTCTTAATGCTAGTTAAGATTGTCAAGACACTTGTAATTCCTTTCCGATGAAATCACTCTTAAAATCCTTATTCATTACGATAGCCGAACAAGAAAACTCTATCTAGAATGAGCTCATGCCTTACTCACACAATAAGTCTAGATTACAAAGCTCAGGAGCGTATGAACAATTTGCATTAGTCATGGTAACAGCTATCTTTAGGGAGAGAGATTAGAGATATGTTCAAGCCTACTTTGTATTTTTCATTTTGATGTACAGTGAAGTATTTCATTTCACTAAATAATATTATAAATAGATTTGTAAGTTTTTTTGTAGGGGAAAGAAATATTTATGCAAGAAAAATAGATAATTTTTTCTTCCTTTCTTTGATACCATAAAATAGAAGGCATATTCGTAAAGATTTGCCGCGAGTTTTTCTAGAGCATTCGAAATGACACAGTGCTCCGGAGGCCAAAAGGTATGGAAGCAGCTGCAGAGGCGTTGGACAGGGGTAAGGGTCTTTGCCTCCCTTGCGACCGTTGCCCTTCAAATCCAGAGATCCGCAAAGAGTGGACGGCGGCTGTCCACGAGCGCTATTTCCAAGGAAAACTGTTTTCGAGGGACACTCTTCAAGGATACTCTGACGTAAGTAATTTGAAAATTCGCACGACGTGGGGGCTATCTATCGTCTCTTTACTAATTAATTATAACTTTTCATATCAGTGCGTTGTGGACGTATCTAATATTAACGCAAGTGACGTATTCTATGTACAGTGTATCATCAGTTTTTGTTATAAAAGTCATTGATTCGCCCGGAGACTGTACGAAGGTATTTACGTCGCCAGTAAATCAAGAACATTTATTGAGTACAAGCACCAAACAGCGCACCCAACTCGGTTGTGGGCCATTTTACTAAACCAAAAGAAAATTAATGAAGTGAGACACAAAAAACTATAAAAGTATATTCTACCAAATAATTCACTTCTTCATGTCGCCTAGTCAACAATCATAGTCGTTATAGTCGCCTACACACCGATCATAGTCGTTCTAATTGCCTAGACAACGATCATAGTCGTTCTAATCGCCTAGACAACGATCATAGTCGTTCTAATCGCCTAGACAACGATCATAGTCGTTCGAATCGCCTAGACAACGATCATAGTCGTTCGAATCGCCTAGACAACGATCATAGTCGTTCTAATCGCCTAGACATCGATCATAGTCGTTCTAATCGCCTAGACAACGATCATAGTCGTTCTAATCGCCTAGACAACGATCACAGTCGTTCTAATCGCCTAGATAACGATCACAGTCGTTCTAATCGCCTAGACAACGATCATAGTCGTTCTAATCGCCTAGACAACGATCATAGTCGTTCTAATCGCCTAGACAACGATCACAGTCGTTCTAATCGCCTAGACAACGATCACAGTCGTTCTAATCGCCTAGATAACGATCATAGTCGTTCTAATCGCCTAGACAACGATCATAGTCGTTCTAGTCACTTATTGAACGATCGATCTCGTTCTAGTCACTTATTGAACGATCGATCTCGTTCTAGTCACTTATTGAACGATCGATCTCGTTCTAGTCACTGAGTCATCGGTCGTATCGTAGGGCATCTTTGTCATGGGTCATCATCCTATTCATTAATCCTAGTCGTCCGTATCGTCGTTGTCGTCGTCCTTGTCACGTCCTCGTCGTTTTTGCAATTTACAGTTGTGTCGGTCGTCGATCGTTGATTTGTTGTAGTTTCTCATGCTCGGTATTCTTGTCTTTATGAATCATTACTTTTTTCATCCCTAACTTAGTGAATCAAAAGAAAATTAATGAAGGGAGACACAAAAAACTTTTGAAAAGTGTGTTATACCAAATATTTCACTCGTAATCGGTTGTCATCGTCGTCGGTCCTCGTCCTATTCCTAGTCTCCCTTTTCATTAATCGTAGTCGTCCTTGTCTTAAATCGTAGCCGCCACCTTCGCCGTTGTTATCCGTTTCTCCCCCTCTTCGTCGTTTTTGCCGTCGACCGTCCTGTCAGTCGATATATTAGTGTTCGTTTGTAGTTAGTTGTGGTCGGTATCCTTGTCTTTATGAATCATTACCTTTTGTCTAACACTAAAAAATCATGAAACTATTCGTTATTTGTTCAGTGACGAATCTTCGTAAGATGAAATCCAGGCATTCTTAAATATTACTGAAGGAAATAAATATTATTTTTGAGCCTTTGGATATGAAGTAGTTTTAATTTATATGAAATGTTTTATATATTTAAATTTGGAATATTTTTTATAGGATTCACTTTGTTTCATACCTCCTCATTTCTCCTTTGTTTTTTGATTTACTCGTTTCTTAAACTTTCGGGTTATGGCTCATTATAAGTGATAATATTCAGTCCACTATTTAATGAGATTTAATATTGAGGCATTATAAGAATGTGTTGAAACAATTGATTTACAAGCTTTCACACAAAATCATTGTTCCGTGGATTCATAGCAATACTTGGAAAATAGTTTTAGATATTTTGCATTGATTTTCTGTGGTCGATGTCATCCCCTTCTCATGGGCTCTAACATTCCAGTACGCAACATACTATATGTTCCTGCGAGGTATCCTCACCGCACTTGAATCCCGAGCGAATAATTCTATTGTACCTCACTACTTTTATGAATTCGATGTCACTGGGGTACTGAATTTTGCAAAAATCGTCTTCGGAGGTGCCGAACTGAGAGGTGAGTGATTCTTAGATTTTGTGTCACAGCGTTGAAATGTTTCACAAATCAATTGTATGTCATGCTGTACCTCATAAATTGCGAATATTTTATATCATATTTCGGATCCATTACAGGAGCGTCTCATGCAGATGAACTAGCATATTTATTCCAAAACAAGCTGGCTCCCCCATCCATTCCTAAGAACTCAACAGAGGATTTGACGAGGCGTCGACTTGTAGAACTATGGACTAATTTCGCTAAAACTGGGTAAGGCATAAGAATGGTTGTATTATCAAATAGTTTTAAAAATATTACTAGATTCAGTGAAGACTGCGTGTGAACGTGTAGAATTAGTAGAGTCCTGAAAAAATTTGGGAACTGTCTACTATTATAATACTAAAAATAATTTGACCAGTACATGGGGAAGAGTAGAAAATGAGAGGAACCCAGCCATCCTTCAAACTGGTTCAGACTTTAGTCCTGTTGGAGTAATTTATCGCAATAATTTGTAGTTTAGCTCCAGTCACTAGGGCCAGATGCTCATTTAAATCATGGAATTTGGGTTTAGTGGCTGAGAAAATCAATTGCCTTAGCTTCTGCATTTGTATCAAGTGTGCAGAATCCTATTTGAAACAATGGAACGACGTGTGGTGGCACAGTCTTAATCAAGATATCTTTCATGTTTGTTCATTTATTATTTTCGTCTGTTTTGATTCTAGGAGCCCGACGCCAGACGTGAGCGACATTATTCCCTGCGAATGGGAAAAATTCAATTTAGAAAATGAGCCGTACTTCTACATGGGAAATGAAGGGGTCGAAATGAAACAATTTCCCTTGAAAGAAGAGCGCGAGTTTTTTCAGCAACTCAAGAAATGAAGATCTTTCTCATACAGAAGAAACCCGAATGAAACAATCAGGTTTCTAATAATTTGTATGGTTCACAAACTATGTTACGTGTAGACTTAATGTACTTAATTTGAATATAGTTCTAACATTGAAATTCTGGAAAAATGTGGTGAATAAAAAAATTAAATGAATCATCACATATTTATTGATTGGGTTATGTTTAATTTTTGAATATCATGTTATTTATTAATTTAAGAATGGACTTGGATGGATGGCATGCATCTATTTTCCTTCAAATTTCAAGCGAAATGTGCCCCACCAACTGAATTAGTTTATGAGAATATTGAGACAAATGCATTTCGTTGGTTAAGACTTGTGGGCGAAAATTGCAGGCGTCGAATGAACCATCTCAAATTAGATTCAGTGAAGGCTTCTTATCGTGTCTGGATGTGTATCAGTAGTGGATGGCTGTTTTCTACTCTAATGTATTTTCCTAGAACTGTCTCAGAAAAATACTTGAAGCTGACATAATTTAAAATGCTAATTTTAAGATTTGTTGGACGTACGAATGGTAGTGGTGAATGTACATCCCGTTCATTTCTGTTAAGTTAACAATCGCAGACTAAAGTACTAAAGTTGGCCGGTTTTGATTTACTTCTGATTTGAATTCAACAACGACCTTTCAAATAAACAAGTTTATTATTACGCTCATAAAGAACCTTCTAACATAAGAAAAATTGCGCCTATTTGATCGTTTTGTGACCAATGAAAATGCTGAAAACATTACTTATTCAGAGATAAAATGGTCTGGTAATAGATAATCCCTTCAACTTCCAGTTGCATAAGTGTAATAATTTTCAAAATAATCGTGGAGAGAATTCATGGGCTCTGATCCTAATTCTCAAAATCTTGTTCAATTAAAATAATAGAAAAATCATTTCTTCTTAATTATTAGGCATGGTTAAAAGTTGTCTCATACATACTCACTTCAAATATTTTTAAACTTTTCTGAGCCCTCTGCATGGATGAGGTTTTGAAAAATCGCGCCATTAACTCCGTCTCTTTTCCTCCCATAATAATAGTTTTAGAACTCCATGATAAAAAATTTATGAATTGCCACCCAAAAGAAGAGGACGTCTACGTGAGATACCAAAGCAACACATCAACTCCCCTTCCACACCCCTTAGAGCAGAAATTTTTGTTCTTTTTGTCCAAATTCTGGACATTTGACGTCGAAAACAAATTACGATATCACTATTTACATGAGATTATTAATCCCCCTCCTGCAGTACAACAAAAATAGTTTTCAACTCATAAAACAGAAAATCCTTACATCGAGATGACGTTGTGCGCGATAACGTTAAGACAAACGGAAGATCACTGTCTGAGATTTCAAAAAACTGTTTACACTTTTACCATCTTATAAAGCAGAATTTAGGTATTTCTAAATAAAATTTTGCTTACACAATGCTGAAAAATAGAGCAAGATCAATGTCGTCATGATGTTGCGAAAAACTACCCTCAACCCCCTTGGGCACAAGTTAATGGCATTAATTTAAAGATAAAGGATTCATGGTTTTGTACAACAAGGTTCAGTTAAATGTTATTGAATTCGTCAATGAAGACATGTTAAATTGATCATGAAAGATCATACTGTTCGTTACATTTTCACTGGCCAGTGAAAGGTATGTGAGCTCATAGTTACGTTCATGTAGCGTTTGCCGATGCTCAGTTGGCGTACAGCGTCCCAGGCCGTTGGAAGATGCAGGAGGCATTAACGGTGTGTGGATCTATCAATAGTGTTTGAAGTTTATATGATCACACTGTCTCCATGATCACAATAAAACCATATTCACGACAGTTCCAGATAGTCGCATCACATGGTTGAAGGAAATGTATAGTTTTACCTCACGCACAACACTCTTCACAAAATGTTCATGACGGACGCAATTATGTCCCGATATTGTCTCGAAGAAGTCTGAAGACAGAGTGATACTTGAGCTAGTGGCTACCGAGTCTTCCCTTGCTGACTCGAGGGAAAACACTCTCGCGCAAATGCATTATTATTGAATTGTTCGTGTGCAAATTAAAAAAATTTGATAAAAATTAAAGAATTGATTCGATGTTACATTAAAATTAGAAAATTGACATTCAGAATTTGTGGCGATTTTCCATGTAATGAATAAGTAATTATGTATATTTTATCATCATGAAATGTCTGGGTGAGAATAGAGATGTCCAGTCGCAGATTGACGTAGTTAAACTTTTTATATCTATTTATAGTATTAGATAATATTATTAGCTTGTGGTGGAAATGCACCAATGAAATATTAAATCATACTCAGCAATAAAGAAACGTTTATTTTTAATAGGATCAACTAATGTGAAATATGTATGGAGGTACTAGCATTTGGTATTGCATTACCTTAAAAAAGCCTAAACTTATTTTATTCGCTTTCGTTAATTGCTTAAATAAAAGTTTGTTTTTAAATTTATTTCTTTATTTCATGCTTTTTAGTATAAAAAGTTGTTTTTTTATATTTCGTGATAATTAATCTATCTTGTTCGTATGTATGTAATACTATGAATACTTTTTAAACACAAACTTTTATTAATATAAATAGATAGTATAAATGTAATACCGTCCATGTGTTGCACCTTCCGATAGCACAAACATCTTTGAGAAGTGATCGTAATAATAAGATAAGTTCCTTCTCCATTATGACGAGAAGACGTAGTTTATGCAATTCGGTATTTGTCTGATGCGATAGACGAGACCTAAAGCCCTATATAAAAAAAACAAAAAAAATATTATGCTACGGATTGCATTTTAGGGGACGCTTCCCGGAAATAATCCGCTGCCAACTATCTCGAAATAGAGTCGTAATTACGAACACTAAAACAAAGTTTTTATTTGATAAGACTTCATAATATTGCATTGTCTCAGGGTTTATATATGTGTGCCATAGATAGATTTTAGCTCAATCGGTTAAGGAACTGTTTAAAAATGTAGTTGCAAGATTTGACCCAAACAAACTAGCTAGCTAATTAACAGGTGAAGTTAAATAAAAGCTTGTAAAACCCCATATCGGTAGTACAAAGGGAACATATTTTTGTTGAGTGTTTAAACCCTCATGGATAGATTTTTGTATTTCACGGCGAACTGGATTTTTTTCGAAATCCGTTAATAGTCCATTCCTCTGTAATTGACGAGAGGTTTCGAATGCATAACTTGCCAAATTTGTCAATCCACTACTTGACTCGAAAAATTTCCAAAATATCCGGAAAGGATAAATTATATTTTTGTCTTTAAAAAAATTGAAATGGACGAGTCACGGTATCGATTGCGAAAAAAGAGAGAGAGAGAAACGCAAATCGTTAGTACGAGGTGCATTCAAGTTATTGACATCTCGAACTTTTTCATCTCTAACTAATCACACGAAAGCTATGAAACTTGCATCGCTTCTCGACGTAGTCTTTGTACAGCTGTACCATTTTTCACAACGTCGACGCCTTGATTCCATGGCCGCTGCGAACGCCTTTTTAGAGTCTGTTTTGACACTGGAAAATATCTGATGCGATAGCGGCACAGCTAGTGTATGTGCGGTCTCGGAGAGTGTCTGTCATCGTTGGAAACCCAAAAAGTCATTGTCATAATCGATGAAAAGAAAACCTCATTCATGCCGTCATCGCGTGTTAACATTGTCTGGCAACGTGTCACGCGCGCAGCCTTGTGGTCGTCCGTCAGCATTCGTGGCACACACCAGACACTTTTCGCATTTTCAGGTCGTCATGTAGGATTGTGTGCATAGATCCCACGGAAATGTCAGCTTTGGAGGCGATGGGTTTCACAATCATTCGGCGATCCAAAACTTCTTTCTTTACTCGCTGGATCATGTTGACAGACTGGTTTGTGTGAGACCGAGATTGTCTAGGTTGGTTGTCACACGACATCTGTCGCACCCACGAACGCACATTAGACACAGCCATGACACATCACTCAAATGACGATGAATTTCAATTGGTGTCACACTACGCAAATGGAGAAAACGAATGATTATACGCTGATCTTGTAATGAAAACGTAAAGTTCAGAGTAAATTTCGTTATTCTTCACTGTAACCGAATCCGAACGTTTTGAATTGTTCATGTATTTATTCAAAACAATGAAAATAATTTAAACACAATGGAAACATGTCGACGGTCATGTTGTGGACTATTTTTCAATAATATTTTGGTAAACACTTGACAAATGTATTCGAATTAAAACTTTTATATTATTATTAACATAGACATTGCAATTTTAACAACACTTTCAGTTAGTTTTAATTGATAACTAATTCTCAGTTCTCCATATAAAAAATTAATGTATTTTTATATCGACACTAGAGTTCGACATATTTTCATGTTTTTAATTAATTTAAGTTTTCATTGTTTTAAACCAAAATTGTAACAATTCAAGATGTTTAGATTTAATTGATAAAAGAAATGTATTAGCATTTATGGGATTGGACTAATATTAAAAGTATTTTTATTATTTTACACTAACTTAGGGACAAATAGTTATATAATGTATCATTTCTGTAATAGTTGGCAGAATAAAATGAGACAAAATCTGGTGCATTTGTACGATTAAAACAATCTCCAATAAAATTATACTTTTTGTTTAACATATTATTATATTCATTCAAATGAAGATTTTTTACTTATTACTTATTAGCTACTGCATTATTAGCTACTGTTTACTTATTAGCTAATGCATTGCTGAACCGGCAGTATTTAACATGACAGCTGTGACGGCAGCGGAATTTATCACCTAACTTTGGCATCAAGGAAGCTGCCTCAACTTAGTTTTTCCGGTATAAATTGATATTCGTCCTATCTACATATTTTTCTATGTTTTAAAAGTAATTGTTAGTTTCCCTCAATTTCTCCCAAAATTTTCCTTCTTAATTGAAAGTGCGCCGAGAAACTAGGGCGTACCAAGAATTTCCCAACGGGTCAGACCACCCATGAAATTATTTTATTTCCTATGCCTTCCAGGTGTCGTCAGATTAATATTACCTTTCATTGTATAGCATAAGTTGTGTTAGAAAAAGAAAAACTTTTCTGGGAAATAATTTTTTATTTTTTGACGTTGTTTTACAGTAGATATTGCACACTGGACCGAGGAGTAAAACCATGTTGTCAAGGGTTTTTATCTAAGGAATTATATGAAAAAGAAGAATAAAAAATACAAATGTATCTTTTCTCAAAACATCTATGTAAGAAAAAATTCGAAGTTTTTCTCTTACCTAAAAATCATAAACAAATAAAAAAATTAAATTTAATACTCAGAGTTGACTAACATAATTTAGCTAACAAAACTCATATCTTAGAAAATCTCAATAACTGTGAAACCTATTATTTGATACAATTGGCGAGTCGTCAGCACGTAGTATGAGAAGTGAGGTCGCTCTTGCCGTAGGTTCAGCCGCCGGGTGTGGTATCAGGCAGTAAAACTGGGATAAACAGTGAGCATGAACAAACTCTAGACAGTGCCTTCCCCCTGCCACGCGTTATCAGTCTCTGCACTTTTTTCCGGTAATTAAGAAATATTTTTATTCAGATTTTCACCCAAAGATTGTTTCACGAGTAAGTCTATGAGTATACTTTATGGATATATTCGTTATGAGTATACCTAAGACGATGAAATAGGAAAATGATAAACTTCAACATAAGTGGCTACGCAAAGTATTGGCACACTTATAGTTTGGAAGAATTCTTTAAAATAAAATTGAAAAAGTCGAATTAAAATAATGTTATGAGATACAGCAAAAATATTTGTAATACGACGGGTATTTTCCTTGTTCTTATAAAATTAAAGGCAGGATAATAAGAAAATAGCCTTCTTTTGGTGCCAAAATATTTGCACAGTAACAAATAAAATAGGAATTTAAGATAATAGTATCTATAGATCAGTATTTAGTGTGCAGACCTTTGGTTTCAATAACTGCTTGTAACGAGGCATCCATTCCACCAATGGTTTTGTTGTCTCGGAAGTAATTTTACCCCATTTTTCTTACAGAACACACTTAAGACCGTTTGTACCTGATACAATCCTTTTTAGCTTCCTCAAATTCCATATATGCCACAAATTCTGAGCAGGATTGTGATCAAACGACTGTGGAAGTGTGCCCAATCTCCAGGAAAATTGTACAGTAGTCTATTGTACTTTGTCTTCCTTGCGTCATGTTCGGGATCATGGTCTTGAAAATAAAACGTTTCATGGAGTCCTAGATTTTCATTATCCTTGCTTTCGTCGGAGAATACTTCATTTCTCCAAAATTTTGTGGTTTGTCGAGATTGGGTTGGCAAAGTCCAAGCGCTCTTTCCGAATCCTCGCGCTTATATACGGCTTCTTCCTAACCCTTCTACCGCGGAGACCAGCTTCGTGCAGTACTAATGAGGTAGCACTTGTGGATGGTACTTTTCTAATTTGTTGCATGACGCTCCGTCTCTTGACTCGCCTCCCTGATCGAGATTGTTCTCCGCAGTTTCAGCTTCTTTTTATTTCTTCATCATTAATTAATGTATTGAGATATTAATTTTTGGATGATTATTCATCCCTGTTTAACATATTGTTGAGATAGAGAATTTCTCTATATCGTCTCCAAACGCATCATTGGTAAAGGAACGTTTAATGCATAAAATAAATCACTCTAATCAAAAATTGTATAATTATTTCAATTGTCTTGCTGTCTCAAATGAGATTCATCATCTCCATCTCTTCCTCTGTTCGATATCTCCCTTCCCTGGACTCCGCGTGCAACGCTTCATTGTTTTCTGTGAACGTTGTCCATCTAGACATGATGCAAATGATGGGTAGGGTCTGTGGCTGCATGTCTTCGCTATTCAAGGTGTGCTTGATAAATACAACAGTGCCATATGCAAAAGCTTAGAGTTCTTCAGCTTCCTCAGCCACGTAGCGCTTACGACTACAATGGCGGCGATTAGGAATTAAAAGTGGGGGAGGGGGAAATGAATAATATTAAAATGGGGGTTATTTATTATTATATTATTATTAGTAATATTGTTATATTACTATTATTATTTATTATATTATACACTTGAATGCGCAAGGTTTTATTATATAGAATATTGGAAAACACGTACGGTCGCATTTTAAAAATCAAGATTAGTATATTTGATTAAAAGTAAATGTACGTCGTATCAATATATTGAAGTAATTGTACTATTTTTCAAACGGTCCACGTGTTTTACTTATTAGCTAATGCAGAAAAATATATTTGACGACATGAATTTTTCAAGTCAAATTCAGTATGTAGGAGGGGACAGTGACGCAACGTTTTCCGTCTCCCCGCCAGAAAAGAAATTTTTACCAGGTCCCAGACTTTTGACAAAGTGTAAAAATGTTTCACAATTTTTCGAAAAATTTGAAAAGAATTTTGAAACATTCCTGGAGGTTATATTTGCCGATGAAACACAAAAGCAATGTGTTTTTTTCTATTTCGTTTTTATTACAAAAACAATCAGACTTTAGTTATTTGGCCAAAGAAATTTATCCCCTATACTCAAAATGCAAAATTGTCTTCATAAAATACAATTAAGGGATTTAAGATAATATTTTAGCAGTGTATCTAAGTAAATTATTCATTCTTTTTTTCAATTCTTACATTTTAAATCGCTCTTTTCTATTGAAACTGTTTAATGACTCTCCATGCATTTGCGAGATCGACTGCAGTTTTTTATTTCATTTCATCCATTCAATATAATAATGTTCATACAGTAATGAACAACTGTTCTCGACATATTAGACTCTTTACCAGAACAACCAAGAATGCTTCCTACCCAGCTTCCACGCACTTTGGACCCTCCCAACTCCCGGGGTCAGCGGGGATGTACGTTACACCTCTTCTGGGAGGGCGACAAAATAGCTAGGAACGACCCTGGTGATAGTTCGGCTTATTTACCCAAAATATCCGTAATAAGACACTAAACTTCTTAGTAATACTATCTATTTGTGAAAATCGGAATAGGTAGAATTTTCAATGCTTCACGCAGACTTTACGGCAATTACTAATGTCGCACTTTTATTAATACATTAATAAAATTATAGTATTGATCATATTCTAAAATAATATCTTCAAGTGTAAAACGATTCGAAACTGCATCTTACATTATTGAAATGATAACTAGAAGCCCGAAGTGAATCGATGGACCCCGGGAGAAAGACAGCGTTGAGACAGCGACGTGATTCAGATTCTACAGATTGGCCAGCGATGGAAATCCTGCCTTGTACTTTCCTCGTGGCATTTTCTTCACGCTGCTGTGCGAGTCTCCACCACTACGGCACTGTACCTATCACGTGTCATTTTCTGCATATATCCACTCAGTACGTTTGAAATAATGAAATAAATCAAAGCAAAGCCAGTTAGGTGATTACCACATGAAAGATAGTGAACATTATTTAAATTCCCAGTTTTAGTCGATTAAAATGAAATTTTTATATCTCCTTAAAATAATGCAGTGGGGGGGCGTCTGCAAAATTCTGTGTTCTCTTTTCTTCTGAGACATGCTGATTTTGTCTCACAATCACAACCTGTCATTCACTGCAATTCCAACCTTTTAAGTGGGATGGGATTGATATTGGCCTGTAATAGGTCAAGCGTATGATGAGCAAAAACTTTCTTGACAGAGGGATCTTTTTATTTCTCTTTTTCATCAGCCAGTGAAAGTGGGAAAGATAAGTATGCATGAATAAAAATACCTTCACGGTTCTTTGAACATTTTCCCTCCCATCTTATCTATGGTAATTTTCAATGTAATAGTAAAAAAAGGGTGTGCCTCGACTTTTTGTAGCAATTTTAACTTCGTGAATGAATGTGTCTTATCTATAAATGCTAAAACAAATAGTCAAATTAATGTCATTAAAAGCAGACATGTTGAAATACTCGAGAGCAGTTTAGATAGAATAAAAATGTTAATTAAATTAATTTGTTCAGTTCGAAGTATTTAATGCATGTAAAAAGTATTTAATTCATAACATTTTGTTGAGTACTTTGAATTTTACAAGAGTTTGTATCGCTCCACTTCTCTGAATAAAAAAACTGTTTAAAAACATGTGGCCATCTGTAAACTACAAATAGCCATTGATGGCCATTCATTTTAAGTGGCTATGAATGTCCATTTGGAGATAACATATGGACATGCATTGGCCATTTTTTACTAGATACTTTTATTGCCTTCAGTAAATTGTAGTGCAGTTACAGTGACCTAAGAACAAAGCCACTTGGGAAACTGGGGCAGGGCACTAGTACTATGTAATTTTCAGTCTTAAGGTGAAAATTATGAGTTTATAGCCGTCTAATTGTTCTGATAGGTTTGAAAGATGCTTGTTATGCACAAATTGCAAATTTAAATGATTCACTAATACTGGCAACATACCTCGGCAGGAGTGTGGGGGGCAGTCTGCCCCTAGACTTCCAAACAGGAACTGGAAAGAATATGTAGACTTAAATATACTATATATATTTTATTGCGACATTAAAATAACTAATAGCTAAGCTCCTTATTAAATACAACTCCCATTTCAAATTCCACATTTATTTTTACATAATATTGAAGTCAGTAAGCAAAATGTTTGTGTGTAACCTCTAAAAAGAATCCCATCCCAGGTCTCATTAGGTGTAGATATGCTACAGATTATCATTATCATGGATTCAGGTGGAACGGAAGAGAAAATGGTCAAGGATAGTTTAAATAAAAATTACTTTTCAAACTTTTTAATATATCTGAATATTAAGGAAAATAAATATACAATTTCACAGGAGACACGATGTATAATTATCATTAATATTACAAATGTACAATTTGTAAACAAAACTAACTTAATACCAGCAAAATTGAAAGAGAAAATAGGATGGCAGGCAAGTTAAGCTATTGCTGTCACATATTTGCTTGTAGTGTGAAAGAGAGCAAATTCATTGAGACAAGATAATAGAACCAATTTTTATTTGGTCTTTTCTCTAGGAGAGAATTACAGGCTAACAATTAAAGATGAGTGTTCCCCACATATTGTTCTAGAAATACATGGATGGTAATTTTGCATTTACTTTCAGTAATGATTAAATATCTTGTCTCCATCAATTTACTCCAGATAGTAGTTTTCTCCAATAACACCAAGTCACTGGTTACGGAACTTTATCTGCTAATCAGACACAGAACAAAGAGGGTAAGTAGAGGTTTTGGCATTTAGGTGAATTGTGATCTCTCTCTTTATTGAAATTGATTACCACACTAAAAAGTGGAATATCCACTAGCCTCGGGTGCACAGAATAAACACTAAATACATAATTTCACAACATTGATCACTTGACAAATGAGATTCAAAACCAGAATTTTCATATTGATTTATAAAAATGGATAGAATGATAGTAAGATAACATTATTTAGCAGAACATAATTTTACCACTTTTTATTCATACAACTCAGACTTCAATAAAATATGTTTACATTAAAAAAAACAATGGTAATAATTCCTGCCAAATTAACATCATCAAAATTTGGTACCATACAAAGAACATTTCAGGAAATAACAAAATGTAAAATTCATATCACACACAATGCATTTACTTGTAATAAAAGTAATAACGATTTGTATCGCAAAAATTCAAAACTGCATACAAATAAGAAAACAAGAAATCATTTAGTGCCAGAAAATAGTCATGCCTAGATGAAAATCAAAGAATAAAAATTCTGCAACACAGGTAGTATAAATAGACTGTTTATCATAATGATTTCTTCAATAAAGATCGAACTATTCAAAGTTTTAATAGTTGTTCTGACACAAATTATTATAATTTGGATATATTTCAAATATATATATATATTTCTCTAAAAGGTTCAAGGCTTACTGCATTAACCACTTTGAAGTCCCTGATGTAATATAAGCTGCATTTTGTTTTCACAACGCAGCATTTTTGGCAATCATTTAACAAAGACTATTAAGAGGCTTTAAATGGATTATTCAATCCTCACTCCATCTCTGATGGAAATTGTCTGAGCAATTCAAACAACACAAAGTTACTGAATAAATTTAACAAATGATTCGAGAAAGATTATATCTACCACTGAAGTCAACAGAATGTAAATGAAATAGTTTAATGTGTGTCACACACATAAATTATTGCTAGTAGCAAAATCATCTTTACATATTGCAATACCAATAACCAGTAACTTCTTATGCTAAGCTTGTGGAGGGAAACACATGAAAACATTATGAATTAATTTGTTATCATTAATCAACCATTCAGTGCCGGTCTAAGGCATATTAAAACTTCACTCGTTCCTACAGAAACCAGATGCAAATAATCTACTAACTTAATTCACCATTTCTTTGGTCCAATTTTGATTTTCTAATTCTAGCCTTTTAATATAACTTCCATCTTTCAGATAATTCTAAACTATAACGACACACCAAATATTTAGTTTCAATATTTTCTCAAATACTCTTAGGATAAAATTACTCTTAAAATGCCTCACAGCGGTCCTGAAAAGTGAATCAATATTATTTTACTGGGCAACATATATACATAACACATCATTGTATCCAGTTAGGCATAGGTCCAGGAAGACTTACAATTCAAATGGACCCTATAGAAGCTGGCATATATACAATGGTGCATTTCCATTAATAGTAAAAAATATCTGCATGTTCAAAACTTTGAAATCTTACTTTAATGAAGATATTGGCGTAGCCCTACACCTACCAGCCTATCAGAAATATCAGTTCCTTACACATGCGCAGCTTCCTTTGATGAAATCTGAATGTATAGCTCAGAAGCATGACCAGGGTCCACAGACATTCTTGCAACAAGATTACAATTACAGTATTTCATGTTGAATAATTTTACACAAAAAATTCAAAGTGCTGATGAAGCAAAGAGAATTAACAATCAATCAATATTTATGTACATTATACCTCATAACAAAATTGAGAAAGTTTAGTAAATGAATCATCCAGGAGGACTGCAATACAGTGTTTTGTTAAGTCTTTGTGAGCATGGAAGGTGTAAATACATATTTTTACAAATCTTTTAGGAAATTGCTTTAATCTGTACACGGAATTTTTCCTTTCATATATTTTTTTTATTTTCTCGCCCAGTTACTACCATGAACTGGGATGTTCACCAAGTAGACCATGATGCACAACTCAGTTCATTAAATTCCATTCAGGCATTTACCTAACACGTGGAATCTAAAAGAACCCTCAAAATTTCAGCAACTTGTGCTGTAAAGAGATCCATCAAAGCTGCTCACAGTAAATCTGGTACGTGCAAGCAGAGGAACTCTGTACTGAAGGTAAACAAAAAGTTGCACATTAGAGCTTATCACTCATGGCTCCGTTTATTCAGTGTATTCCCACCATTCCTTTTCATATCCCTCGTGTACATGTTCCAATAATACCTTTCTTCGACTGTCACAGTACCTGGAACAATTTTCATCAACATAAAGTACTACATTTCAAAAAGATAAAATATTTTTTCAGGCACTATTATGAAATAAACTTCTTGATATTAAAGCACCACTTACCTGTACTTGTCTTGAACTTTCTGTTTAATATCAGCTAAATTTTCTGATGTTATGTCTCTCTCCAAATATTCTGAAAGAGTTTCTGTAGCACTTTCTAAGTCTTTTTGATTATCCTGAAATGATCAAAGTTTTTAAGAACCAGACAAAGAAAACAGAGGGTATCATCTACATATTACATGGGGTGAGGGTCAATTCATGATTCTAAAAGTATATCAAATTACTTAAATGTATGAAACTAGCATGTTATGAATACCATTAAGTTAAACATACCTCAAAAATAACAGACTGGTTGTTTTTACGTAAATAATATGCAAACACATATGTGTACATCAAAGTCTGGCGGCATTGGCAAAGGATGTCAACAGCTTTTTTCAGGAACTGCACCTGATGATCAAGTTTTTAACATTTTTAATTGATAATGTAGCGATTACTTTTTTTAACTTTCATCTAGACATCGATACCATTTGCGTACCTCAATCCACGACATGTTATGCTGTTGCATTTCTTCCATCTTTTCTTTTACTGATGCATAGAGTTTATGCTCAAATTTGAGTGACTGCATATGATTCATATAACGATTACAATAAAACAAATAACGCTGTAAAGCAGCTCGAGATCTTTCTTGGGCATCTCTGGCTGCTTTCGCTTCCTCCTCATCATAACGATTACAATTATACCTAAAATAAAGAATACAGACACAAAAGTTTTGTTACCTACCAGCATGAATAGAGTATATTTTTCCAGCACTGAGTAATTTAATGCTAAAAAACATATATACTTCTACGACTACATTCATAGTTATTCCTTTGGTGAAATGATTCTTATATTTTAAATAATAAAAGTATCAAATCAAGAGTCTGGGAGTAGAATATTGTGTGGGGTAATAAAAAGTCTCTCTCTTGTGATAAAATAAAGATTATTTTGTAATTTGTATGAGAGGATAAACCATTATACATAGTTCATTACTCCACCAGAATTAATTAGCTATTGATGCAATTAACTTCCGGATTTTATTTATGAAAGATAATCAAAAGTTTTACTTCTCTGGCAGTATCAATGTATGAAAGATAATATGTAACTTACCATGATGAACCATGCGGCTCCCAGGGCCCAAGACATACCCAGCAGAAATCTGCTTTACAGTTCTGATTTTTGCAAACCATATGATTGCATCCACCATCTTTTTCAATAGTAACATTACATTTTGGACATTCCTAGAGATCAAAATGAGAATTAGCAGGTTGCATAACTATGTTTTTTAACAGTCCTCATCAAAGGATAAAGTGGCATTTTTCAAAATTGTGATGAAAGAAAAGGAAATACCTAAGAAATAATGTTAGTGCTACTAAAAATATAATACTTCACTAACAAAAATACTCTCCAATATCACACAAATAATAAATTATCAAGGTTATCAACTAGAAAAGTATGGAGGAAATGTTTATCAGAGGCTTGGGCAACTTCATAGTGCACTATTTTACATAGGAAATAAAAGCAAGGAAATGTGAATATTAACACTGAGAGAAAAAGGTATAAAGGAAAATCACCTTTGTATTTGCTGCAATCCAATTAGATGTTTCGGAGTCATCATCACACTTTTTGATCCATTTACGTAATAAGTGACATTTTACTGGATCATGCCAATTTTCTCCACACGCAAAGCAGAATGTATGAGAACATTTGCATGTCACAGGGCGTGCTTCAACATATTGCACTTTTATAGCATTATTGCAATCAGGAGAAGGACACCACCTCAGCAACCTATTGCACTGAAGGTACAAAATTGTTAATTAACTTAGTTAAAATTATGAATAATTGGGATAAAACAAAATTGAATTAATTGTTTTAACAAAGCCTCTTGACTATTACAAATATAATAACATATACTTACTTCAACAAAGCTATTTGTAATTAAATGTTGGTATTTTAATTTTACTTTGGAGTCTCGTACTAGACGCATCACAGTAGCATCATCAACCAAGATATCACAACCATGAGCTGCACAGGCTATAGTTTGTCCAACTCCTTCTTCCATTATTTTTGTTGTAAGGTACTCCCCCCAGCATTGCGTACAAAATCGATGTCCACATTCCAGACCAGTCATCATCTAAAAATATTCCATTAAGATAACCCACCAGTTCTGAATACGAATTAACCAAAATACTAATGGTTATGTTTCACTAAACAAAGCAAGTCAACATATTTTAGAGTTAGATACACTTACAGATGATGGAAGAACCATAAAACAAATTTCACATTCTTCAGTTCCAGTTCCTGAAGTCCTTCGTGGAGGCTGCAAAGTAAACAAAAAACTTGTTAACAGTTTTTAAGATTATTCCATTCAATCATGGTAAATATTTGGAAACACAAATATGCATTCATTTACCAACAATTGTTTCAGATATACAGCTTATCATACCTTGGCCTTTGGTCGATTTATAACAGCAGGCTTCCTAAAAGGATTTATAACACGTGCCTCTGCAAACAGCTGATCTTGATCTCCATCATAAAATCTTTCCATTAATTTTTCTTTGTCCCATTTGAAGTGGTTAAGCAAAATACGAGTAGTAGTAGCTGGAATCTAGATTTAAAAAAATCTTTAAGAACAAATCTTGGTAAAAATTATCAAAGCATAAAACAACAAACATAGAAAGATTTGGCAATAACATCTGACAAATTATTACACACAAACCAATAAATACAGAAAGTAAAGTAATATTGACTATTTGTATTACTAACATAGATACTCTTCATAATTCAATTTCTCAAGATTAAAAATTGTTAGACAATAAAAGTTGAATATTGTAAGAGTTTGTAGCAAATTCCCCATTGAAAATATTTAATGACTTATCCCTAAAAATGAAAATTTTGTTGGTTTACAAACAAACAATAAAAGCAATCCGATTACAACACATGATGAAAATTTTGACAACCACAAAAAAATGAGAAACTCTTGCTATGGATAACTAATCACAATATAAAAACCATGACACAATACCTATTTTAACCGTTTGACTATCAAAATGTTAAAAGTCAAAAAATAAACTCCAAATAACTCAACACAACAACGCAAGTACCAAGAATAAAAAATTTGCAGCTGTACTGCTTTCCTCCTTAACCCCTTGTGAAGACGCTCTTTTCTGCTTTTTGTTTCGTAAGAGTCATACTCACTTCTACGACCGTGTTAACCTCCTTTATTGAATCCACCATGTGTTGAACGATTTCTTCCGTCGAAAGCACTTCAAATGGATATTCTTCTACTTCGGTCTGCCTTTCTCTAGGATTGTTAGTCTCCACTTCCATTGCAAAATCAACATCATCCCCGCTTGATTCATTCCCAGAGTCAACATCGTCGTATAGTGTCTCCTCTTCTGAATCCATAATTTGGAAACAAACGTGCCAAATCTCCCTCCGACACCAGCCGGAGAACACTTAAAATTTACACAAAATGAAAAATATATCACTAATGATTTGGATAAGGTCACAATCTACTAACTAGTGCACCTGTGTCTCTGACGATGTTTAGCACATGACGTCAGCTCCTGTCTAACGCTAAGCCTCATGGGTATGTTATTGACAGTGGTGCAACTTTGAGTTTTGTTTCGGGCAATTGCGCCAAGTGACGCTACTGTACCTGTTAATTGTAATATTATGATTTGAGAATTAAATCTATGAAAAAGTAAAGTCGTATTGATAAAGTTCATACAGTTTTGTCTTATATGCTTATAAGTTGACACCTCCATGGACAGTTGACGGCTGGTGTTGAAGAAGTGGTGGAGCGCGTTAATTACTCAATATACGGTAAAGAGTAATACGTATGTTGTAGCACCCTCGGTTGGTAGTGTACTTTGAGTTGTTACGGTCGCAATATTAATTGTACTGTTTACTGACTGAAGTGTGATAACTCGAAAGATATTGGAATGTCTGGGTAGAGTGTTAATGTGTCCTATGTCCATTCCGTCGCTGCAAGGGTATGTTACTGTCGAAAAGGTTGGCTCTGGAAGTTACTCCAACGTGTTTAAAGCATTTAGAAAGGTAGTGCGTTCGATGGCAAAATATTGACAGTTTAATTTTCATGTTTAATGAAGGGAATTGTTATTTAACACATTGTATTTTAATACGAATCATTTGTACTAGGATGGTCCGAGGGAAGTGGTTGCAATTAAATGTGTGGAGAAATCTAAGCTCTCCCGATCTGCAGTTGATAATATCGTGACAGAAATTACACTTCTGAAAGTCCTCAAGCATGAATATATTGTTGAAATGAAAGACTTTCAGTGGGATGATCGGTAAGTGATAGTATCTTTCATGAATTAAAATTGCCTGTGTATAAAATTAAAATTGTTAGTAAAGGATAAACATTGTTTCTCTGCTCATGTTGTATTTTTTGTACTTATTTGGGAATTAGAGCCAATCAAAGTATTAAAGTAGAGCTATTTATGTATATATTACTAGAGAAGGGGTCTTACCTTTTCATGTGGAAAGTGTGAAAGGAAGACTTGATCAGTTTCATATCCTTACCACTTGTGCTACATTGTAATGTGTCATTAGAAATACCTGTTTTTCTCCATTGTATGCAAAGAATTAAAATTGTATTCAGCTATTAAAATAATTCTTTGATTAATTAGCAAATTCTTTCCATAAATTCTATTCCAAAATTAGTATGTTGCCTGGCAACTTTCTGTTAGTCCATTACAAATTAGAAGTTCTCAGGTGATTTTTGAACAATGTTTCCTATGATTGTTAACATTACATTTATCTCCCACAGATTTATTTATATAATTATGGAGTTCTGTGAAGGTGGAGATCTTTCTGGATTTATTCGTAAACGAAAAATATTACCAGAAAAAATTTGTAAAAGATTTCTTCAACAACTTGCCTTAGCACTCAAATTTTTAAGATCTCATAATATTTGCCACATGGACCTAAAACCTCAGAACTTACTTCTTTCCCTTAAGCCTAACCTATCATTGAAACTGGGTGGTAAGTTGAACTTGATGTCTTTTTTCTTCAGTAAGTTTATTTCTTACCATTTTTGTACTACACTTTATTATTGTTTAGTTGTTAATGTATTTATTCATAATATTAGTCAATTTCATATAATGACATTTGGAATAACTCATGTCAGGAGTTATTAGTAAGTTTTCCGTCTTTTGATCGGCATCTAGAAATGATATTTATTTAGTTTTATAACTATAATAATTCGATCATAATATTTGAGGAACTTAAATTTACTAGGTTAATTGTTAACTTGTAATTTTGTCATGATGTTTTGTAATCTGGTATTCACTTTGATTGTAGTATTTTACTGTCATTTAAACTAATGAAAGGACCACTAAATGTTATGCATAAGGAAGTGACATTTCAATCACTTAAAATATGAAAAAATTCTTAAAATACTGTATTTTAATTTTAATCATTTTTAAGATTTTTGTTATCTAAGTATGTGACAATATCATTATAATAGGCCCTATTTTTAGTCATGCAAGAAAGAAGGTGGTGAGCTGTGAAGTGTTAGGTTTTCATAGTTTTTTATCCACCTGTAGGTTTCTCACATCTGTACTTTTGTGTAATGAGACAAATTAAAATATGTAATAAAATGAAAGGAAATTCTTCCAAACTTTTTTGTAGAGAATTTTTTATTATACGTCACAACATTTCAGCAGTTGATTACTGCCATTATCAGGTTTACTATGTGTGTAAGTGTAATTAAATTGATTCATTTTTCAAAATTGTTATATGTAAGAAGCACTCAGGGTGTAATTGCTTTAAAATAGACATTAAACTTCCTTTTCAGTGCCCTTTTTTTCATGATTCGGAAGTATCTGCTATTATTTTCCATAGCAATTCAATAAATTTTGAAATCTGAATTCTGATAAATACTTCAGGTCTACTATTCATTTCACTTTCCTTGGGATTATTATATGAATCACTTTCCAAAACTATACCCACTTCGTATTTTATTGATCCACCAGTTGTGAACTAATGTTTTGTGTTCCTCTTTAAAGAATTTCTGCATTGGTAGATTTTTTTATTCTGAATTAAAACGGCCAGATTTAAACATATTTTAAACTTATTATTTTGAAATTTTTAGAGAGAAAATTATAACTCCATAAGATGCTTAGTATTCGGGTTCTTTTCAAAGTACTGTGAAAAACAATTCACATGTTATTTTTAGTCCTTAATTGTCTCTTCTGTTTGCTTGAGGACAATATTGTTTACATGTATTCATGGAGATCATATTTTTCCATCTATTTAGTCTTCATTAGTAACTTGTATTACAAGTATGCAGGGGTGGATCCAGCAACTGATCTTTGGGGGGTAATGACTTTGTCAACTTAGAATTTGTTTTAAAATTAACCTGGTGCAACTAAAATTTTAAGTTTTACTTAATACAAATTAAATGTACGAAATGAATTAAATTTTAAACAGAAATGTTTAGTTTGTACATGCTCTTCTAATGTTCCTAAACATGTTCCAATCATATTAAATGAACCCAATAAGTTAAGTACCCCTATCGTACAAGTACAAATTTATGGGAAAACATTCACTATGATTTAAACTCAAATCTAACGTACTGTAGAGAAATATCTAAATTATAAAATTTATTATTTTTGTCAGCCCAAAAATTATCAGATCAAATTTACCATTGTTGTTCAAATTATGAATTATAGTTTTCTTGCTGAATAGTATAAAGTGTCATAATATGTCAATAGGAAAGATCTTGTCCAAATAGCCAAAAGTTTTGATTTTTGAACTTTTACAGTTATGGATTTATTTTTAATATTGCATTGGATACTTTCATTTCACTACTAGGCAGGTACAGTGTCTGGGCCAGCTGATAGTTTTGTTGGTGCAACAGTGGGGAGGGTCCTCTTGTACCAGTAGCAGCACACAAGTCTTCTAGTGAGCTCCCATCTACCGCCTACATCCAGTAGTAGCATTATCTTGTCTGACAACAAATGTGTTTATTGCAGCGGAAGTGTTTATTTTGTTTTTTGTCTTATACTTGCATTTGCAAGGTTCTTTTAAAATGCACTTCTGTGTAGAATAACATTATGCTGCATATAAAAGCCATTTACCGTATAGGATGAAATGCTATAGAGTAGTAAGAAGTAATGTAAATCCCGGTGATGTTAACTAGGAATCAGATTTGTAAGTCAAATAAAAAATATTTAACGAGTTTAATGTGTTCCTTTTTGTGTTTTACAAAGTCAAGTCAAATTCCTGGATTCGTCACTGCAAGTTTGTGTCACATGTCTGCACTTTATATTGAGATGAGAAGAGGTATTTACTTTGCCCCCTAATATGTCAAGATTCTGCCCCTCCCCTCTACGCCCTTTTCTTTTGAGAAAAGATTGTCGACCAACTATTTAGATGCACAAATTTTCAAAATGTATCTCTTAAATAATATTTTCATGCAAAATTATAAAAAAATGATTCAATTATTATCATTGATTGCAGTTTTAAAATAGCATAAAACTAAGAAATGGTGAATTTTGTTGAACTTTTTTACTGAAATTATTGAATTTTGTGTAATTTTCTTATTTATTAATAAATTCTCAATAGAAGAAAACATTAAATTCTTCTCAATAGCTCTTGCAAAAAAATCATGAATTATTGAGTATACATTTTTGGGGAAGTGGAGGGGGGGAAATGTCCTTTTTCTTAATTTTATCCCCCCCCCTTTTTTTAAGAAAAGGGTTAATTTTTACTTTCTTTTATAAATGAGTAAAAAAATCATAGATCAAATGATGCATAAATAATATCTTTGCATTATTTTGTTCTAATAATCTTCTTTATTAAAATATGTGCACCATTCTTAAACTTCTGAGGAAAATTAAGGGATTTTGATGACAGAGTCCTAAATTTATTATTTTATTTGATTATGGCAGAGTTTTAGTTCTGATAAATTATATTGGATAGTCGATTTTATATTGGATCGTTTCATCCAAATGTTAAAATTTTATAATTACTAAATTTCTGGGTTATTTTTTTGAATAGATATTATATTGTTTAACAGAGCAATATTCATTTTTACTTTCAAACAAATTTTATTTTATGGCTTATTTCTCTTTCTTATACAATTGAAGTATGGGAGACTGCGCAATGGCAGTGATCCACCACCAATTCCTTATGGGAATGATTTACATTTAGAGGTATGTTTTTTGTAGCTGATTGAACTTAGAGCTCAAGAAAATAATATTCTGCGAGTTCTGTCAGTCACATCCTCCACTTACATTTTATTCAGGTTATATTGACCAAACTCTCACTCCCATTGTGTACTGCTGCTGACTTTAGTTGTGGATGAGAACAAGAGCTCTAAAAGTATCTTTAATATAAAAGTAACAAAGTGAGTGACTTGTACAATATTTTATTGTTGTGACTTCTGTAAGTTCATTAAGTATTTTGATGTTAATGTAATCAAGTCGATTAACTTGTCGATAACATAAAAATTTTCCTCATGACAGAAAGAAAGCTCACAATAATGACAGAAAGAAAGCAATTCTAAATTTCTTGAATCTGTGAGCAGTTACTTTTGTAGATATCAATTTTGAAACTTCCAGATTTTGGATTGGCTCAGTTTTTATCACCTGAAGAAAAAAATTCTTCTCTTCGTGGTTCACCATTGTATATGGCTCCTGAAATTCTTCTACAACACAAATACGATGCTAGAGTTGACTTGTGGTCTGTTGGAATTATCATGTTTGAGTGCCTCTTTGGAAAAGCTCCATATTCATCAAAGAGTTTTGAAGAATTAGCTGAAAATGTTAAAGATCAGAAACCTATACAGGTAGTTACTTCTGTTTAGCCTCCAAACAATTATCTTCCAATTTTACGGGAAGAACCTCGGATTAGAATTTATGAATTTTAATATAAATGTGAAAAAAAAAATCACAAAAAAGTGAACCCAAATAGAAGTGATTTAAGGAAAAAAGAGTTTTTCTATTGTTTCCTTCAGTTGTTTATTTCTTACAGATACCTCGTGGTGTTATGGTATCATCAATTTGCCAAGATTTATTGAGGAGACTATTACAGCATGATCCTAATTGTAGAATTTCTTATGAAGAATTTTTTGAACACCCTTTCCTTGATTTAGATCATTCTCCCTCCACTGAATCATACGAAATTGCAGTACGTTTAGTTTGCGATGCTGTTAAGTGTGATACTAACAAGAACTTTGGGGAAGCATATTCTTTATACTGTGAAGCATTGAAATATTTTATTCCATTAGTTAATAGTAAGTGTACTAGTTATAAGATTGAAGTATTTCTGACTAAATAAAAGAAGAATTTTGTTAAGAATTTTGATCTTAAATCATCGATTACAGATGAATCTGATGATGGAAAGAAATTTGCTCTTCGTTCGAAAGTCACTTCTTACATCAAACGAGCTGAAGATTTAAAAAGACTCACAGATGGTAATGAAACATCATCTACTAAAAATGAGACTAATAAATTCAAGGAATTGAGTAAGTTTGATAACATTTATTTATTAGTTGAAACAAATCTGAGGATTATTTTTGTTAAAAAATGTCATTAATAGCAGTGGGATGTGATTAGTAAGAATAATATTTTCCAAATACTGAGATTTTTTGCACCCAATTTTATGCATGCTTTTGAGTTAAAGTTTTTTAAGGTGGGGGGTTGAGGGAACTCTAAGAATCCCATTTTTTTAGTGAACTATGGCCCTTCTATTTTTTCTGTATTCTTTGGTTTTTCTTGTTCAATCCTACATACAAGGAATAAAATCACTCAGAAGCTGAATTTTATAAGGCTAAGGGGACCCTTGATCTATCCTCTAAGCTATACAGATAGAAATTAATTGTTTGTTTTAAAGTATATAAATTATATGACCTTACTTTCACTGAGTAGATTTATTGGCAATTGTATATTCTTCACGTTTTGGTTCCCACTGTAGGTCATCATCAGGCAACTACTGACAAAAATATGGAAACTGGTTATGACGCACCTCCAACTTGTGAAATTTATTTATTTTAATACAAGTTCTACAGACATAATTATATTGTATATTAATTGTTTGTTGAAATTAGCATAACCAAATAGTGTTTCTACTTATCATCACATTCTTTTCATTTCTATCATATTCATTTCATTATTAAATTGCTAATATCAAAATTAAATGAATGTAATGATCAAAATCAAAAGAATGAAAATGTTAAGATGAGCGTTCCTGTGCTGCTGTACCTTGGTTACAAATATATTGCTAATATTTCTCCTATGATGCTTTATCAGGAAAATGATCATTTTGAAGAAGTGATTTGTTAGATGTCAAATGTGAAGTAACCCTGTATCCCCTACCTGTTATTACTTCTTCGGGGATGAGAAAATATGTAAAACCAATCTGAAGGAGGAATTCACATGAAATAATAAAGATCAATTGAAGAAAAAAATTATCAATTGATTGCCTTTTATAGAACAGTCAGGTGGAATAAAAAAGTCTTAAGGTGGCCATTCAGTCGCTCCATCGTGCTGTACTGCTTGACAGCGCCGATGGAGTGACGTGAATTTGGTAAACTCTTTGGGAGTGACGAGGCGGAACGGAATTTCTACCAGTCCTAAATCCTTCACGCCTCGCCATCACTCCCAGTGCTTGCGAATGTTATAAGAGTGGGATTTCGGCTCAGTGCGTCTCCAGAATCTGGGCCAAGCGGGTGTTGTGAAGATCCTGTTTATTTTACAGTTACCGAGCTCAATTGAACATGAATAGAAACTTTATCATCAAAATAGCAGTTGCAAACTGCATACGACTGCATGGGGTAATAAACTAGTAGCGTTTACCATTTACTTTACAAAAATAGTACGACATAGAACTAAAATTGAGGAACAAATATTCCAAATAATTGAAATGTAAAGCTTTAAAATATAGATATGAAAATGCGCATTTCTCTCGTTTTAACTGATACCACGCCAAAATTTTTGACAATGACATAACGAAAATCTCAAAAGTCTAAAATACAAACAGAAGAATACGCGAAGAAGTCAAAAAATGTAAAACACGAAAATAAGAAAGCATCAGAAAAACGAACTCCACCAAAAAGGGCGCGAAAAGTTTACGAAGTACATCAAATACTCTGTTGCTATAATTAATATGAACATTGATATAATTAATAATCAGTCCGTAGAAATTCAAGGAAAGCACCGTGAAAGAAATCACCCGCCGTCTTCCTCGTTTCTCTTAATATATCCATTTATTAATACTTTGGCTTCAGCAGGCGACAAGGTCGGGCAGGAACAAGCGGAGATCTCCGCGCCCGCTGTAAAAACGCAAATGTGTCTTTGCCCATAAGATAACACGTGCTGTCTCCCCGGCGACCCGCAGAAAGTAGCGGAGATCTCCGCGGCAAGCAGCGGGCAAAAAATCGCTCCGCGCCCGCTAAGTGTGTCTTTGCCTATAAGATAACACAGGGCGGCGAAGAAAACGCAAATATGTCTTTAGCTAATCATTGTTGTGTTGCTCATTATCACGGCTAGTACTATTTGAGACAGCGCAAGGGCACGTGTAGCCAAACGCCCCATCTAAAGTGGCAGTTCGTCTGTCTTGGAGATTAGTGAGATATTAGACGTGTGTATACTGTGAAATGTATTAGCCAGTTTGTTGCGCGTATCCGTACGTTATAGTGTATGTGAATCTGTAGTTTTATCTAGTAACCTGGTGTAATACTTTCTCAAGTGTAAACATTGATTCGAGGCTTAAATGAAGCGTTTAACTGGAAAAACGTCTGACATTTTGAAAAAATAAAATAAAAGCAGAACTTGGTAACAAGTGATGCTGAACATTGCGACACCGCCACCTTTGTAGATACTGTTTCCATGTTTTACTGTGAAGAGTCTGTTTTATTAAATACTGAAACAAAGTTTCAACGCAGGCAGTTGTCCAGCGTGACTAACGAGTTTGTAAATACTCAGTCAGCTCCAACATAGAGATCCACTTCATGGTGAGCAAGCAGCATTACAATTTTTCAAAGATGGCCCATTTCAACCTACGTTCAACGAATATCCAGAAACAGAAGGAAGAAAGTTCAGAAGTTCTTGGTTCGCAGAATATAGTGTGGCTGGAGATAAAACATTTTGTTTCCCTTGTCGGTTATTTGGAACCACAGGTTGCTATGATGCGACATTTATTTCAAAGGGGTTCAAAAACTGGAAAAAAACCTCGGCGCTTGAAAGAAATGATGAAAGATCCTCATCTCACATTAATGCTTTGTAACGTTGGCAAGAGGGACTGAAAGCCAAGGAAAGTGTAGTAAGTAAGATATCTACCCAACATCACGAAGAAGTAAATAAAAATCGAGATTATTTTCTCAAATGTCCCCTTAGTGCAAGGTTTAGCACCAAGAGGACACTTGGGAAAATGAGAGCTCTGTTAACGGAGTTAATTATGTGTAATTATTAAAGCTGAGATCAACTGATAATGTGCTGTTGAAAAAAATGTTTCTGGAGAGGGAAAAGTTTTAAAAATATGTTCATCACGGTGTACAAAATGAAATGCTGGGAATTATGGCAAATCAAACGCGGAACAGTATACTCGAAAGTGCTAAGAAAGGCAAGCATTTGTCCATAATTGTCGATGAAACACCAGACGTTTGACATCATGAACTGTGAACTCTTTTTAAAACCCAATATAAAATATGTCACTGAGGAACTGGAAATCGAAAAACTATCTCGTGGGTTTTTCAAAACATGTTTGACTGATGGAGAAACTTTGTTCAAGTTGCTTTTCTCTATTTTCGAAAAAATTGGTTTCTGTCCTCGAAATACATTTGCTTAATGTTACGATGGAGCATGAAATATGAGCGGTATTTTCAAAGGAGTGGTAGCGAGAATTAATGAAAGCAATCCCCATATATGTACATTGTTGCATCCATTCACTAAATCTTGCACTTGTAGATGCCTCTAAGAGCATTGTTTCTATATGCAATGTTTTCAGTGCAATACAACAATTATATTATTTCACAGAAGCTTCTCCTAAACATTACATAAACTGTAAATGTACAGAATTTATCTTGTGCAACCAGTGCTGAAGGTAATAAATTGTCTCTCAAAGTTCAAAACGGCACCAGATTTAGCAGCAGGTTAATTTCAATTTAGCAGTATCTTGCGTGTCGTTCAACAGCATCTAGTTGACATACTGCTTAGTTTAGAATAAATTAAAGTCTCTGGCCCAAAAATTGGGGGTGAAGCTCAGGGTTTGACAATGTCTATCACTAAGTTTGAGTTTGTTTTCGGATTAAATTTCATGAAAAGACGAACATCCATTCAAAGTACACAAACCACGATGTATCAGTTCATGAAGTAGTTTATATTGCCTATAGAATAATTAAATCTTTAGCTGATTATGGAAATGAATGTGAAATCAAGAAACTTTGGTCTGAAGCATTTACCTTTTGCGAAACTAGTTTCGAGGAGCCAACTGTTCCTCACAAACGGAAAGTTGGACAGAAAATAGTTGGAGCAGATGTTCACCTCAAGGTTTTTGGTTAAGAACTTTCTACTACCCTCTACTAGACACCCTCTCTGAGAACAGCAAGTCGCGTTTTGAAAAAAAAAATCAGCTGACTTGACTGTGTAATATAGAAACATTACTGACTGCTTCAATGAAGAACAATAAGAATTAGGTACATTGTCAAAAATTTCCAAACCTTTTCTAGCTTTTAAGGTTGTTTTTAACTGTCCCTGTATCCACTGCATGGCCATAACGGTTTTTCAGTGTCTTGAAAGGAGTGAAAAATTATTTGAGGAATAATTTCAAGAATGTCTATCACACTCGTCAACGCTGGCCATCGAAAAAATTGACCTCAATTTGGATGACTGTGTAGAAGTGTACGCTCCATCTAGCGCCGCACCACTGCATTTGGAATGACCGTGAATGGCCTGTGTAAAACGTATGTCGAAGATGCAATTTATTTGTGAAGTATTTAACTGATACGTGGGTGCCAGAATACCTTATGGCAGGGTACATTGCTTTCCCCACCCCTAATGCAATCTTCATGGGGCAATTTGTAGGAATGGAGAAACAAATTTTTAAGGGGTTGCTGGGTGGAAGTGTGTAAATGAAAGGATAACATTTTTCACGCCGAATTCTACCCTGGTTGAGGATAAAACTGCTCTTCCTGTAGCAAAGGAAGGTAACCACTACTTTGCCACACTTCGTTCCAGAAGTCACTCCCGAGGAAAACCGAACTGGAATCCCCATTTCAGCAAGTGCTGCTCAACACTCCTACAGGTGTACTAACATACGCAGAATTGACTGTCGAACAGCCTACTCCCTGGATATTATATTTGGATTTATCAAGAGGATGACCTGCACGAATAAAAACTTTTGAGCAAGACATTCTGCAATTCTGAAGCCGATTTCCAGTACATGCTAAGGTACTCAATCCAACGGTGCAGAAACGCGAGTGTTGTGCTATCTTGTAAGTGATGTACATTGTTCTGCTATCTGCAAAAACCGTAAAAGAATGTCGTGCAACATTACTAATTGATCTAGAGAACAACGAAGATGAAATAATTCATTGTCTCAAAGACGCAGTACACCACAATCTCAACAACTGACTCTGATGAAGAAACAGGAATGTTCTAAGATCTGATTGTTGATTATTGATAGAGCTGGGATTTCCATGTAATTAAAATAGTTAAAGATGTGCTTATAATATGTAGGTATATTTAGGTAAATATGTAATATAAAACGAAAAAGATGTACGCATATTTAGGTAAANTTAAACTTATTCGTACACTTCTTCCAACTTCAAAAAAAAAAAAGAAAAAAAAAAGACTTCGACGATCAGGTCTTAAAATTACTATGTATCGGCTGAATGATTGTTCAACATCAACCGATGTGATAAGAGCGTTGACAGATGCTATTTTGCAAGGAGTAAGTTCGTCACCCATCGGTCCAATTACATCTTTTCCGCTGAGGATATCAGAGATCAACATCGTTCCTTCCAGGATTTTTGTTGATAATGACTTGTATTTTCGTCTTTATCTTCTTCCCAACATCTCCCTGTGTTTTTCAACTTCTGTACTTGTTTGAACGTTGCTCACCAAAGATTCATTTTTATGTTCCAACTGAGTTATATTTTTTCCCATAAGAAGAACAATTTCTGGAGATGAATGCCGAATTATTTTTCAAATTACTTTTCTCCATCAGCTTTTGAGCTCGGGGAATATCTGAATCTTTATCCAGGCTGGAAATGACATCTTTTATTTTCTCATAGTCCCTGCCGTAGTAGTCAACATCATGTGCTCATCTTCAGTAGCGAATTTAACTGCCGGCAAATGAGTATTGGCCGTCTTGGCAATTCTCGCCTATCGTATTCAGGGCTCTCATAGCCAAGGGCCCAAATCAATTGTAATTAAAGAGTCCATGAGAAATCAAATTGTCGGAATACGTTCCCGTACCTATAAAATAATGGCATTTTCTTCTTTTCTTGTGCAAGTGTATTCACTCTCTTCTATCAAGCGCTCCAAACCATTTTTATTTCTTGTGTCCTATCATTCTCTTGATCGTATAATACTGCTTTCGTGGGAATTTCGTGAACCTTGAATAATTATACATAGAGGCTTTTAGAAGAAAAAGAGAAAGCGAGCAAGCTACGTCTTGTTGTAGCGCTGGTGGCTAAGTAAAGCTGTAATTACCCCGCAGAGTTGAATAATAGTTTTTAAGACGCAATAGCGAACTGGACTTTGGACATGGCACGGAACTCGCGCGGGTAACTCCACCATTTACAAAACTTTAATATTAAACATTTTTCGTTTCGGGATTGGTGGCACTTCTCGCTGATTCTAGGACACTAGAGGGGGCTGATTTTGGCGGCACCAAGGCCGGGTAGAGAAGAGCAGATGGGTGTGCACACAGTAGAGAACACGTTCCTTTCGTTTGGTCCGCAATCGGATCGTATACAAAGCATACTTCTCCATCTTCGGTATTTGGAGTTGAGTCAAGCGGAAGTCAGGTGTTATATTTCTCTCGCGACGTTGTCAGCGCGTTCGTCGTCATTGGGCACGATACAGTGTGTCCGCCGCGGGAAGTAATTGTGAGAAACGGACTGTTCATTGTCCACGGAGACAAATCACATCTTCCTACACGAGGGTGCTTACGAGAATCGTGACGTTCGTTCGAGTTAACTCCATGCTGCACTTAAACGCAGCAAGGGGGTCGTAAGTTGCAGGGACATAATGGAAATGGCAACAGACGATCTTGTTGCAGAATGGAAAGCTGACCATGTAGTTGAGGTCAGTCAGATCATGAATGTAAATGGTGTTCTGGAGAAGACCAGTACCTTCGTCTTGACTTTTGACTGTCCCCAACTACCAAAAGATATAAAAGCTGGATGGCTTAACCTGCCGGTCCGTCCCTTTATTCCGAATCCTCTGCGCTGTTTCAAGTGTCAGAGGTTTGGACACACGACTACATCGTGTAAGGGACGTGATACTTGTGGAAAGTGCGGAAAGGAGGCACACGAACCCGGCGTCTCATGCCCAGGGTTTGCAAAGTGCATTAATTGCACAGGCAGTCACCCGGTATGGAGCAGGGACTGTGTCGCCTTTCTCGAAGAAAAACAAGTGCAGGAAATTAAAACTACGGAGAAGATCCCGTACGGTGAAGCACGGAAGAAATACAGGGCATTACACCCTGTATTTTCTACTAGTTACTCCACCGCAGCCAAGACTCCAAAACAGATGAAGAACGTATCTGTTCAGGCCGATTTCACTGACGTGTCTACGACAACGTCGTGCACATGTC
>NNCF01135598.1:104489-137333 GCA_002313205.1 Laupala kohalensis | reverse complement strand
CCCTAAACCCCCCCCCCCCCCAAAAAAAAAACGTTCGAGTTAATGGTCACAGCAGAGCCTGCAGAGCTCTTCTGACGATAACGCGTCAGCCGAGGGTGGTTTGGGACGTAAGCTGTCATCCGACGTCCGAAACTAGTTGAACGACGGTAGGAATTCCAATCTAGGTCTTCCAAATGTCACCTGGGCATAGTCATCTCTCTGCATCTCGATCTTGTCGGTTGATTTCAGACCTACATCTGGGGATACAGTTCTCAGCAATATGATGAAAGGCATGGGTGTACAGGTGAAGTTGGATAAAACACTTTGTGCATTTCCTGCCTTTACCAACATCAGACACCAATGTTTTTCAAGTTGTACGCCAATCGGTCAGAAGATTCGGGAGTGAAAACTTATCAAGGAGTGAAAACATATCAAGGATAGTTGGATTTTTTAGTACGACCTCGAGACAAAACTCTCAGGTGACGAATGACATACTGCAACACATAATCGACAAAAATGTCGTTTGAATGAACAGATTTAAGATCATAACCATGCTGATGGTCTTTGGGTGCTTTCTACGTAGTGCTGAAAAGATTGAAGTGAAGGGTCAACTGAGTGAGGTCTGGCATTGCTGCCAATTGGAATCTGCATCCACCAAGACACTCCTGGTTAACCATTACCTAGCCCACAATGGAATCAAACCGCTAATCCATGACCCCTACAGTCCCAATGTGGCTGCGATGGACCTTTTTTCTGTTCCTCCGAGTGAAGACAGCCTCAAAAGACACCTTCATGGGACCGTAGTTTTGGTCTTCGACCCGCTACTTGAAGGGCATTCCGGAAAAATGATTGGCAAAAGTTTTGAAACCCAAGGCTCGTATTTGGAAGAATTTTAATGACTAGAAGCTGTATCTTGTATAATTTTTACGTCGCGTATTTGGTCTCCAAATATACTTATCACCGTTCTAAAGCATACGTTTATTATTTGCAAAGATAATGTAATCTTCTTGCCTATGACTTACTGGAGAGATGGCAGCTCACTAAGACCTGTCAGCTTAGGGGGCAAATTTTATTTCAGCCACTCATCTTGTTTGCTTAATTGTTTTCTAACACCCTTATCAATTTTATAAAGACTGAAATATATTTCCCTTTTAGGTAAATGTACTCTGATTTTGTATAAGAAAAATATGTTTTTATTATGTTCTATGAGACTTTTTATGACATTAAATCTGTTCCTCCAAACAAATGTGGACAATCTTTGGGAAATTAATTAAGTATGTAACCATTTGATATTGATTGTAACTTACTTACATTAACTTTGTACTGAGTTAATCCATATCAGAACATCAAAAGAAAAAAAAATTGTAGCTCACATTTTATTTTATTTTTAATTACACATCTTCAGAGTTTGTGAATATTTTGGAGAACAGGAGACTAATTTTTCAGAAATTAATGAATCCTGTTAGTGGCCATATTGTTGAGATCGATGTCATTTTTCTTTGGAGGTTTATTGATGTAAACACCTAAAAGTGATAATTATCTCAACTTATATTAAATTATCTGTAATTCATTTTCTGATCAAATAATTGTTTGAATTCAAGGAAATAACCAGCGAATTGATTGCAAAATTGTATTTCCAATTGGTATAAATTACCAGTTTTAGCAATTAGTTTTTAGATTTAAGAATTTTTTTCAATTAAAGGAATATAAACTCAATCTTCACAAAGATATCGTAGACTAATGGATGCTATTAAAATTTGAGACCATTAGCATCCATCCTTTACATTTTATCAGCCTTCAAATTTTGATACTAGACAAAAATAACGTATTTTCAAATGTTACAGCTCAAAAAAGTCTGAAAACCCAAAAAAAATTACAATTTGAAGGCTCATAAAACTTAAAGGATGGATGTAAATGGTCGTGAATTTCAAATTTTAGTCATAAGTAATAAACATGGTATTGATGACAATTGTTATCAATGCACAAAGAATTGTGATGTCTTGTTGAAAATACAAAATTTAAAACAGAACAAGGTTAGTTTCTAATATTAATTTGAAATAAACATTTTTTCTCTGATTTGAAACTTGGTGTTCATTAATACTGGTTAATAATTATGTGAAACAAAAACATCAGTTCATTTATTGGGCTCATTTCCCACTTGCTTTGCAAGTTACTACAACACTGATTTCAATGTTAACTGTATTGATGTCAGTGTTTATATGTGCTAGAAGCCAAGTTGTAAATTTCCATAAAACAATACACTATTAATAACTAGAGGAATTAATGTATTATTTGAATTGGCGTGTATTCTTACTATAATTTTTAGGTTTATTGTGTAACGGCACACCTGCCTTAGCAGATGCTTTGGAAATTGGACATGCTGCAGAACTTTATTTGGCAGAAGGTCAATATCAAATTGCACTTGAGAAATTTGAAATTTGTCTTGGAGTCCTTGTGCCTCGTTTAAGAGAAGAGCCAAAAAGTCATCGGAGGGACCTACTATACTCCCAGGTATATTTGAGTTATGATGACTGTGATGCTGGTTAAACTAATTATGATGGCTGAAATATAGTTGATTAAGCATGAAAACCTATACAACTTTTTAAGGAATGGTTTTGCTGATTAGTTAGTTGGAAATTGAAAAGTATGTATGAAAAGACTCAGTATTATGGAAACATATATGAACTATTTCTTAAGTTTAGAAACAAAGAGACTGCATTTGTTTGTATGGAATAATCTTGAAACTGTTGGACTGATTTTGAACATTTTTAGTGTTAGAAAGACATTTCATTTTATTATGTCCATATGTTTGTAGTCCAAATCTTCCTTGGGATAAAGCAATTTATATTTTAAATAAAAAGTGATGGTAAAACAACTGACATTCCAGAAAACACTGGCTCTCGTACTCTTGGTGCCTATACTATGTGACTTGCTATCTACTTGCTGAATTAAATATATTTTTAAGTAATATCAATTTTTTTTGTTATGTGTGATTAAAATTTAAAAACTATTATGTTTGAACAAAGAGCTCTCTAATAAGGTCAATTATCTCATTTTACAGCAGTTTGCCAAGGTTACTTAAAGACATTATATCACAACTATTATCTTGAGTCTTTTAATACTCTCTTGTTGAAGATATTTATTTACAACATTTGGTAAAAATGGGTAAAAAGTATGATTTTAATTGTGACTAATTGTAATGAAATGTATAAAGTATCGTTAAGTCACCGCTTGCTAACTTATCAACATGAAATAAATAATTAAATAAATATGAAATATAAGGACAAATACTTCAAAATTTAAACATCAAATAATTTTTGACGAGAAGTCTGCCTCTCACTCTGCAAAGAAATTTCTGGTTTTGGATGTTGAAGTGGATGTCTTTGCATCTTCTTTCAATTCTTACATTAAAATTTTTTATCAACAGGTCTTCCTTTGTAGTTCCTTATTAATTGTACATTTTCAACTAAGTGGAATGTTCTATTGAGACATTGTATGATTAGTAATTTAAGAAATAAAATTTAAGAAGTATGTTGCATATAAGGCTAATATGGTTTGTAAATGTATAATAAATTACTTTCTTTCCAGATTCAGTTGTGGTTGAAAGCAGCAGAAATTACTAAAGCCTTTGTAAATGTTGTTGATACTGCCGAACCTAGTCCAACTGAAGTGAAAGGTGAGTTAGATTCTTAACTCCTGAGGGTCCATACAGATATTATGTAATGCACCCTAGTAGTGGGATTTTGTTACCGCTACACTGTTATGGTGTGGTAAGGGGCTTAATCTTGGTGTTACATTGTGCTACATTTTATAGGGTTTCATTTTTAACATAAAGGCTTGTTTCTGTAGTCCTTGTACTCAATCGCTCAGTGAGAGAACAAAGAAGTAATATCAATGTACTTAAGACAGTTTCCACATGTTCTCTAAAGCAACAACAGTTTTCTTCTTGTGGAGGTCTAGCATTGCATAATTATATGAGATATCATTAGAGATGCGATAGTATGAGGTATCATTAGAAATGCGGCATGTTTAAAAATGGTAATTTTTTAATTGCATGATTGGGATGGATCCCTAAATATAAGGAGTAAATCCAGGATACCTGGATCATGATGCAGAAAAAATATGCATTGAAACCATTGATGATGGTTTTAGTAGAAGCTGTATACAACATAATTAAACTAGTATGAGTAAAAGCAATGATATGTATGGTACACAATACTTTTCTAGCTGACAAAAACTGGTGTTGCTCGGATGCGTTAAATGTTTGTATGGTTATGGACAATATCTTGTGTTTTCTCATTTTATAAAAGTTGTTATAATAATTTCTTTTGGTTGAACGTTTGTTGAATTTCAGCTGGAGCACTGTCTACATTCGTTGTAAAAACCATCAGCTTTCATTCTGCGTTCTATTCACTTCACCCCAAAACATAGGATTGGGGAAGAGAAATGGCGGAAAATATGAAGCACAGAATGTGGTGTTATGGCAACAGACACACAGACCCAAATTTAGCGACAGTAATATCCGAGGTTCACGCTATTTTGTTCTTTAATGTATCAATTTCTTTTAATGTATCAATTTCTTTTCCCACACATGGTCACAAGCAGTTTGCAACTGCTTTATTTACAATGAAGTTTATTTTATTTATTTAACTAACAGAAAATAATTAATAACTTCACTTGAACTTAAGTGCCAGAGATGCCTTGTATTCCACAGAGGCTGAATTTTACCTACGCTATATTAGGATATCACTTTTCAACTTGGCAACTACGAAAACTGTGAATACGTTCGTAATATTTCATTTTCGATTATTTTTACGTGGCATCCCCTTCCCCGCGATTGTGACTGATTGTGGATTTATTCGTCATCGGGAAATTACTACTCATTTTAACGGCATTGATAAGTATGGTCTCAACACTGATGTCGGTCGTTTTCGATTATTTTTATATTTTATACTCCCATCCCGGTGTATTTTCTCTCAATGTGATCGTAGACTTCAGTGGCATTGGGGTTGTTAGTATTCACTTCAGCGACCCCAAAAATGATGAATTCAACAACAGAATCGTTCGTTTTAGATTATTTTTACCTGTCGTTCTATCACCACCTCATACCTCAGGGATGTATTATCTCCAGCGTGGAATAATGGAGCATACATGAGACATCATTATTCATCACGGTGGCCTTGTAAACAATGCTTTCCTGTCTAATATGTTTCCCTTTTATTTTTACCTGTCATCCCCTTCACACACCCTCTCTAGATGTAAATAAATAAATAAATAAATTTATTGTCAAAAAACAGTACAAACTGCGTATGACCACGTGGAGGGAAAAAAAACTAATTTACTCTCCGGAAGCAAGCAAGGGACCATCCCATCAATTCCGATCAAGGGCCCTAAGGCAGAGGCGGATTCAAAAAATTCAGCAAAAATTCCTAGATAAGATAAAAAGTTAGCTGCGAGTTATAATACTAATAGAATGTCAATATGTTTGTAATTTTAAGCAAAAAATTACATGTAAGTTATTATCGAACTATAGATTATTCTGAGTATAGTGCTTAAAAATTGAAATAACACTAAATTCACGATTTATTGTTACAATAGACCCGCCCCTAGACAAAGCCTAGAGAACCTGTATGATAAATCCGCCTCTACCCGAAGGAAAACCGGAGAAAAACCCGGGCCAGGATGGGGCTACAGAATTTATGTACACAAACGTGCCAATGTTGAGTACACATAAAACTAAATTAATATGAGCCATAAGACAACACAATCATGCAAGAAAATAGTTTTTGAAATTGTTATAAGTTGTTTAAAAAGTACTACAGCAATGGCGTGATAAAGCACAAGACGAATTTAACTTTTGTTAAAATCAATAAATTCTTTTACAGTGTAGAAGCACTGGTGCAGGAGGTAGTTTTTAACCGCGGATTTGAAGATATTCAATTTCATAATATCTTTTATATTCTTGGGCAGGGAATTATATAGAACGATTCCCGAATGGTATGGTCCCTTTTGGCAAAGAGTGGTTGACACTCTAGGGCGATGAATATTACTACTATTGCGTGTATAGTGTTCGTGAACGAGACTGTTTCGTATAAAGCAAGGGTGGCACTTCAGTAATTCGGTCTTAACAAACACGACCGTTTCATAAATATAAATGCAGGGAAGTGTTAAGATATTTAATTCCTTGAATAAAGGTTTACAAGAGTTTCGGGGGTGAGATTTACAAATTATCCGAACTATCCTCTTCTGAATTCTGAAAGTTTGAATACTCTGACCGGAATTACCCCAGAAGGTAATGCCGTAACGTAAATGGGAGTAAACGTTTGCAAAATATACGCAACGGGAAATACGTGGACTAACTGCGTTAACTAAGATTCGGAATGCGTAACACAATTTGCTTAATTGGGAATTAAGATTGTCAATGTGACAATTCCATTTGAGGTTGTCTTGAATATGGAGACCTAAGAATTTTGTATTTGTAACAGTTTTTAATTGTGTTCCGTTTAAAGAAAGAGAAACCTGGGGTAAAGATTTTGTGATACTATTGTGAAATGACATAGACACTGTTTTGTCAGTGTTTACAATGAGACGATTTGCATGGAACCAAGTCGAAAGGTTAGACAAAACTTTTTGAGCATTGGCGTGTTTACATAGTAAATTAGTGTCATCAGCAAAAAGAACCATTTTGCAATCTGATGTGGATGATGACATGTCGTTCACATACAATAAAAAGAGTATAGGGCCGAGAATTGATCCTTGGGGTACTCCGCAAGTAAGTGGCTATGTTTCTGAAGTACTAGGGATATCTTACCCCATTTGCGCAATTTAGTCATTATTTGTTGCAGTAGAGTGGTTTCAAAGATGTGTAAATTTAATATTTTTGTGTAACAATTTAATGTTTTATGTGTACATTTTTTTCCATTAGTTTTTTTATTGTATATGACGGACTCTCTTCGCTGTGAGTTTTATCCTGAGACCCCGTTTTTGGACTTCTCCTGAATAAGTCCACCGGTGATTGAACTTCCATATCTTCTTCAGTTCTCTTCTGCCATGCTCTGAATGAATGGATCCTCCGAGCATTGCCAAGTTGCTATTATTTCCAATCCAATGTCTGCATATGCGGTTATCTCTGGGTGATTTTATAATTTTGAGGTATAGTGTCGGTGGCTTCCCACGTTACAGGGGGGGAACCTGTGTCGTCCGACTTTGAGGGGAGCTGGCTAGAAAGGAGGTGGGTGATGCCCTAATCTTATAGAATTAGCTACAGGAGAAAAGGATTAATGACAAACTCAATCTCAGCAGTGACACGCATAGCTTTTATTACCCAACTCACGCGGAGTGCAGCGAGCGGCGGCGTGAAGCGTCCGACGACGAGACAGCAATACTGACGGAGCGCATGGCGAGTCTTGCGCAATATTGTGAAGTTGTGACGTGGGTAAAGATACTGTCAGAAAGTAGATTCGTCTGAGACAGTTGATGTCAGTCAATTCAGGCCGAAAGGAAGCGAGGTAGGAAGATTTCAGTAAGAACCGTAAGTCAGTTCTAATCGAGAAGGTGGAGTACAGTCACATCCCTCTCTCCTGTACTCCTCTCGCGAGTGCCAATGTCTCGCGTATTTAGATCGTGAGCCCGTGCTCAGTCAGTAGTTCTGTACCGTTGAGGCAAGCGCTTCTGATGCGCGGGACATTTGAGCCCGCTTCACGACAGGTATGTATGGAGTAAGGTCGAAACGTTCCTGTTTTAAGTGAGAAGGATGTTTCAAGTGAAAAGGGTTCGGTTATAACTTTTCTATTTAACTTCCTTTTATTGCAACGCCCGTGTGAAAATATGAAATTTACACGAGAAAAGTGTTTTTGTCTTTACTTGCAAAATGTTTCATCCCAGTTTTAGACCTCTTCATCGCTGTTAAACTTTCGTTCTAAATGATCAGTCTTCAACTTAGATCACAAAATATATATTCTGGACCAAGTCAGGGTTGTAAGGGGGACGCGGAAGTTCAATGAAGCTACCCACATTCTTAAAAGAGAGCCTTCACTCGACAGGTGGAGTGGATGATTACTCTGTCGGGAGCTCATACTCTGTACGAGAAGGAACCCACCTCTCTAACGTTTGCGCCTCTCCTTGTTCTATGGCGGTTTGGAGCTTTTTTCGATTAAATTGACATAATATTCTGCACTTGCTATAGTCTTTCTTCACTTGAAACCAATTAATGCAATGGTTTCACTATCTCAGGACAGTGTTACCGTACCCTTCTTTATTGAGAACGACCCTTCCGCTTTCTTTAGAGCAGATTCTCCAGAATGGCGCCATTCCATAGACTCTTTTGTACTCAGAGCATCATGATACAAATCAAGGTGCAATCAACGCCGATTTTGATGTAAAGAAGAACGGCATTATTGTTCTCCTGGCAAAGCTAAAAATAACATCTTGACCTCAGCTCACACGTTCTAGCTATTGCACTGCGGAAATAAGATCGGGCACCCAACGTGAAAAAACCTTGTTCATGGAGAATTTAAAAAAAAAATTTGGACGTGCCCTGTTTGGGAACGATTTCTTTTGTCTTAAGTCTTCTGCCTGCAAGCTTATCTTCGTCGACAATCACGAAGTTTTCCTCAGTGGTCGCTGTCTCCTAGCATCCACTGCGTGATTCCTCTTCGATAGATTTTCTTGTAAGTACAACACTTTTTACCCTCCGCTTTTACTGTTAAATGTCCAGAGTAAGCCTCAACATACAATTTTGAAGGCGTTCCAGAATATCTGAATGCTCGCGACCTTCTTTCCTCCAAAATTTTACCACCAAACGTCATTCATATGATGCATTGAGGTGCGGTTCGTCCGTATACCTGGCGTGAATGAGGGAGCAGAAAATAACGCAACTAGGGACGCTTTTGTCTCAAATGTTAAGCTCAAAATGCCACCACTTATTTTTTTCTCTGAAATTGTTCGTAGTAGGTAAGGCCAAGAACTTTTGGGTCTTACTACGTAAAATTGTGATCGTGGACACATTTCAGTCAAGGACTACATGGATACATTTGTATTATATTTTGAGTGAACGAGGCACACTAAACATGCTTCACAAAATGAAGTGCTTGACGATTAAACCCTTAGGCCGAAAGTTACTCCCTGCGGTACTGGCTGACATGGCTTTGCTGTCCAATGATTGCCGACCCCTGACGTTGACTATTGTTTTTCAATTGTTGAATAATGGCTGTCGATTCTGCAACGAAACTGATTTTGTAGTTTCGTGCTATGCAGTGTGATATATTTTNTATATATATATATATATATATATATATATATATATATATATATATATATATATATATATATATATGTTTACATTATTAATACTCTCATAAAAGAATGAGAAAATAATTTTTAATCTATCATTCAAATAAATAGTTCCTAAAGGCAGGTTGAACTCATGTATATCATTTTGATGAATTTGAGTTTTTTATTTAAAATTTGGATAATTCCTGACTTTATACGACGTTCCATTTCCAAAATCAGCTTGCGTACTTAAACGGGAGTATTCGTATTTTGAGTAACCATTTTCATACTTGCTTAGATGATGAATACGGAAAATCATTTCCCTTTTTCCGTTTGTACAGGGCTAAATCAAGTTTTTCAGTTTTAGTGAACTTTTTGTTTATTTAATTTTATCTTTTTTGTTACAGAATGGTGCAGGCTTCAGTAATGCACTGCTTATGAATCGTTGGTAACAGTTTAAGCTTTAGTTCCTCATGTAAGTATTGAAAGTATAGGATTGTATGTTTTCATGTTTGTAAAATTGTTAAAATAAAATGTTTGTAATTATAAAGTACATAATTTTCCCACTTTGCCCCATTGGCCTTTTATGAGTTGTGTTACATTCAGGAGAAAAGGATTGAGAGAAGATTTGAAAAAAATTATTTATCGGAAATTTTGGGGAAAATGGAGTAAGGAAGACTAACCCACAGTCATCGCTGTATAACGGTGACTATTCTGATATTATTTTATGCCGTAAAAAACGATGATCGAAGAAACATTATTGAAACCACAGGAAATTTGAGTCTTAGGAACTGATTCAGCAAGAAGTCATAGATGTTTTTATTCTTGATGGGATTCCATACATCTTCACTCAATCCATCAAAACTGACCAGTGTGTCGCCGTACTTATGTGCATGACCCTACTGAAGTTGCAGAGAAACTGCATGTATGGATATAAGGTGGAGTAGGTGCTATGAAACTAGTGATAATTTTGCGTAGAGTTGGCGGAACCGAGAAGACTTCCGCTACTATCTTTCTGCGAACATTATCTCACTGTCAGGCGTTACTAAAAACATTTTCTTCTTCATACTTTAGCTCGTCGTGTGAGTCAAGACACGCCCACCAGAAGTGAAGTGAAACCCGACAACTGTCTCGGCACCTTTTCAGTATCGCGGCGGCTATCTCTTATTACATATTGCCAGCCCAACCTCTGGATGAAGAGACGAGATAGAGGAAAACAAACTGAATCTCAATGTGAAAATAGCGTTCTTTAGTGGCGTGAAAAGTACGTGTGGAAGTAGTTACACTAGATCAGCAAGCAAGGTTCAGAAGGGCGTCTCCGCTGATTGTAAGATCTTTCATGATAGAGTGCCAGGCAGTGAAAAGTTCATGAATATCGTTCACGCTTCCCAGTGTATACGTTATGTTGAAGACGCTAACTGTGTAACACACTTTTTAAAGAATTTGAGTAATGGATGCATTTTGCATAGCGTACCTTAGAATTGTAAACCCAAACAAACTACTTCTATGCAAGCGTACACAAGTAACTGCATTGGGAGTACACCATCACGTGCTGATATGGCACACACAATCAGCAAATCTATCGCACACCCTCTCTATTAACATAACCTCAAATCCAGGCCAGAATTCGCCATGAGCTGTCTCACTAGCGGATCTAACATAATACGGAAACAGGCGGTGTAACGAACTAAGCGAGGAGCGTTTGTGTAGCACTAACTTCTGAGCATGCGCAGAAGTAACTTGCGTATACGATAGTTCGCAGGTACACTACGCAAAAATTCTCTAATATTTTTTTCGGTGGATAGTACGTAGTAGGCTTACGAAATAAATAGAGCGCTCCATCAACTCAGCTTGCAACAAGTACTTGTAATCGTGGTATCTCATACCTAATGTAAACTTTTTATTCGCATTTTTTGTTGAGCAGAGTTCTCATGAAAATTGATTTTGTATATTCCTTGTTATTGAGGTGTCTAAAGCGTAGAGTGACCAGACGGCCCTACTCCGCGCATGAATTTTTCTTAAGGTACATTTTACACCACAGATTATATTAGGTAGAGATGGATCACTCGTAGCAGCGCTCCACTGGCAAGGAGCCGAACTAACCAGCCCCCACCACCCGTTCAACTGGTTGTTCGCATAGTGAGTGTTGTCTTTGGCGGTACGCATATGGTCTTCATGTGGCGACCGACTAATTTAAGCTACTCGAGCTCTGCTTTGTGTTGATTTGTGGGTGTTTTAGTTCGACTCACGCATTTAGAGTTGCTGGTTCCGAGTTTCCACCAGGTTAATTGTTTGTAGGGTTTTGCAGAATGGGATAGCGGGTACTTGAAAATTATGCGAAGCAAAACGAGATTAAAGGGAGGGGGGTTGAGTGCAATTTTGCTGATAGTTCTGGTCCTTCCCTGTGGCGCGCAGGAGTGCATGTAAGGTAACCATTGGGCTTATTGGAGTGAACTACCTGTACCTTCTATAATCTGTGGGTTAACCCTACATTGTAATTTAGTGTAGACAAAGATAGCACCTTAATGTAAAAAAACCGTGATGACATGTTAATTAAATCGTGCAATAATTCGACGAAACACATTTCACCCTATTACAATGTGGTCATACGCAGTTTGTACTGCTTTTTGTCAATATATTTATGTAAATTTCAATGCTTGTATCTTGAATTTTTTTTTCATTGCGTTGAGGAGTGAGCCTATCAGACAACCAGATCCAATGCTTGTCCTGTTATACCGCACTTGGTTTTATCTTTTGCTTCCCTATGAGAGCGTATTTTAAACTATGAATTAGGTGGCTCTACTGAGGGAAGTAAATCTGCCTAGTTGCAATATTTTGTACCGCTGCTATTAAAGGAAAAAAAACAAGAAAATCAAACAATTGCGAATTTTGGTCAAAGGTGAGCTGTAGCTATGTTAAAAAAAACTCACGTGAAAAGGCCTGATGAGCTCTACAGACTCCCTGACTATGTAAAGAAGTTTTACTGAAAGACTAGTGTAGAGTCCTATAAATGATGAACTATGAAAGTGTGTTGCTTGTTAAAAGGTAGATTTCTATTTTCAAAATAACTTGTTAAATTTCAGTTACTTTTCATAATTTTGTCAAGAGTATTCTCAGACCTCTAGTACTGCATTGTGAAGATTCCTTGGTGGACGGTGCCTCCTTATAACATACAATGATATTGAATTTTTGTATCGACATTGTTCCCCTTTGGTCGTCTTTATTCAGCGTAACTCTTAAGAAACTGTTTGCAAGCAACAATACAATTATGAAAATCTATTGGTTAAACATTCGTTAGGTTTCAAAAGCTGCTTCTGCCAATACAGCCCAGCTAGGTCCTTGGTCTAGTCAGCTATCCGTCTCCACTCCTTCCTATCTCTTATCTTCACGTAGCAGACGTTGCTATATCGCGTCATATGTTTCACACGTTATTCAATAGAAATAATAGTCTCCTAATTATCCTTTATGCAGGAGACCTAGAATATTGTTACGACTTAATTTAGCAACAGAAATTTGTTGATTCACTTTCTTTCCCGCAGGGTAGGTTCAACACGCGTACGGTTAACGACGTTTTAATACACACTCCGCCAGTATTGAGTTTCGTACCCACGACATCCTGCTCGTGAACCAGGAGTAAATTGACACGTTAACCCACGTAAGTTTAAAAAGTGCGTTAATCAGAGATTGTGAGAAACTATTTTTATCGTTAGGAGTATGTTGAAATGTTAAATCCGCCTCTGCCTTAGGGTCCTTGATCGGAATTGATGGGATGGTTCCCTGCTTGCTTCCGGAGAGTAAATTAGTTTATTGTCCTCCACGTGGTCATACGCAGTTTGTAACTGCTTTTTTGACAATAGTTTATTTAACTAATGCTTCAAGACGAACTGTACTAATCGTGATTGCTTCTGAAATATTATTATCTGATGACAGTTCGGAATTCTCCCGGGATTTCCTCAGCGCGCATGCGCGGAATTCAGGACGATTACGAACCGTTCGGTATTGTTAGCACACGCCTTTTGCGCGCCATAGTTTAATGTTCGTCTGTTAGATGTCGCATGAACTTGACAGCATGCCCATTTCGCGAGGAAAATATAAAACGATACAGCTGTACCCTGGACAAGGCGCGTTGATCAAAGGTACCGGCGTTTCTTTTGTTTCCCAAATAAAAACAAAAATTATTTTAAATTTAAATTATGTATATTTAAGAGTATTTAAAACCGTTGTTGAGCAACAATTTTTTAATGTCCGTATTAATATTTGTTGTGGAAAAATTATTTCTTTATTTTTAAAACCTATTTTAAATATTTAGTATTTTAATTAAAAGTTTTCATGTAGTAATGAATGACTTGGTAATTCCCAACATAATTTTATATTTTGATGTGTGCAACAGCCAACAATGCGCCCTGTCGAAGGTTAACCCTCAATCTGTTCAGTGGAATGAAATGAAGTTGGACGGTAGGATTGGGTCGCAACCGATATGACCTCTGTATAATGAAGTTTCCGGTCAAAGTAGGTTAACAGTGTAATTTTATAACAATAAAATTTATTAATGATATAGTGCACGTTAAAAAAACTTTTGAAGAAAATGATAAACGTATCTAGTAAAATTATTATAAGTAAAAATAACCTATTTAAAAATGAGATAAAAATGAACAATAAGCTTATTAATAATGCTACATTGTGATTTTGTATCTCTTGATACAGCACGGAAGAATAATGTGCGTTAGATGAGTATCGCAGAAGGGCACCCGAACCCAGAGTCTTCCGTGTTGTTTCAAGAGATAAAATCACAGTGTACCATTATTAATGTTATTATTTACCCTATTTTTAAATACGGTTATTTTATGATCTGATGGAAAATTGTATAATTAGCAAACCTTGAAATTCCAAGGTTTTATAAAAAAATACAAGAACACATTTTTATCCATGATAAAATTATAAAACTTATTCACCTTATAAATAACTATCCCAGAAACACCGTGTAAAAATTTATATGTCCTAAGCTTAACAGTTTTGCTAATCGAAATGTTCAAAGCTGTCCCGTTCCTTGAGAACACTAGAAAATAGTGTTTTTTACCTTCCCAACACACTTAAAAATACTCACACAAGCAAATACACACGGGAGTTTGATTTACGCACCGACGCAAATAAACTATCTGGTTTATACAATATTACATGTTTCTGTTTCTGCTTTTTTGTAAACATTTTGTGTTTACATTTATGTTTATATCGTGTTCATTTGTCCTGTTATAACTTGTTATTACTTGATCACCAGACTTTAATCAAATTCGAAACGTGAGCTCTTCACAGAAAAAATTAATATAATTCGTTCATAAAATATCGTAAGTTATTAATTATTTATTTAATTAGATTATATAATGGACGTTAATAGTTGTAGAATTCTGCTGTACTCGCTCCGCCGCGCAAAGTGGCTGTTGATGAGCGGATGTAGCACCTGAAGGGGGTTCTTAGGCGCTGGCTCACTATGTCAGCTCCCCGTTGTCGACCGATCGCTGTGGTTGTCAGCTACGGCGCTATGTGGAGCTGTCTGGGTGCGGTATTAGCAGGTACTTGTAACCTGCTTGTAGCGCTCGCTTGCTGCTGACGTGTTAGGTTAAAAATGACCTCTCCGAAGTACCGTTCTGTTCTCAACGGCAAGAGTACATGTTTTATTTTCCTAAGGATTCGTACGTCCCAATACTGGGGGCTGTTTTCAAGATTAGCATGCGCATTACAGACTAAATGAACATTAACGATAAACATTTTAATCACTTCAAATCATAACTTGCCTGCGGAATTTTGGTTATGTCTAGGTAAATGAATAAAACATTTTGATTTTTGTTCAGAAAGACTTCGCTGTAAAATTAAAAACCTTTTGAAAGCTTAACCGTCTGAGGGTACGTACTACGCCTTCACACAGATAACAAATTAAAAATTCACAATATCTTGGGAATCAGTAGAGAAATTAATTCTAAACGAAAAATGAAAGTAATATAGAATAAAGTAATCTGGAGATTTTCTCATTTCTGTAGATGCAATGTTAACCGAGTCATAGGTCGTTAAAGATAACGCCATGATCCTCAAAACCCAGAATACATGTATTATTCGTTAAATAACTGGAAACTGTTAGTTTCTCGCTAAACATGTGTGGGATCTTTTTTAAAATGCATAGAAGACCATTGAAGTGGCTTTTTGTTTACTAGCTGCCGTGAAAAACAACAGTCCTGACAAGAACAAAATTAGTACGTTCTCTACTTCAGCAAAAATTCACAACCAGACCAAAACTTTTTTTTATCATTTTAAGTAATTTCAGTAAAGCCCTTCTTAATGAAAATCAAAAGGTTTTTCATTTATCTACATATACATTTCCGCAATTGGACTCTATTGTGACTTAGTCGGACTCCACTTTGAGACTCAACGAATAAAAAGATATAGAAACATTATTAAGACTTCGACTTATTTTTTATCAATTTTTAACGATAGATGAGTTCTCTCTTGTTTAAACTGTCCCCCTCGTGGCTTTCCGTATCGTGGGTATCCATGGCTGCTTAGCGTACACGTAGACGCAATTAACACCTCTCAGAGCAAAATCAGACTGAGAGCAAGGTGTGCCAAAAAGCCCCCTTCACAGCGGAACAATGTTGCTCTCAAATCGGCTGCGCGAATATTCAATTCTAACATGCTGTATAGACTTGGCAACACTGCAGCGTCCGGAACTACTTAGAATTCGTTCGTCTAGTCGACGCCATAGTTAAATATAAATAGAGGCAACCGTCTGTGCTGCAGATTGTCCTTGATAACACGAGACAGGACACAGAGAGGTCACCCTCTCGCTCTCACATCTGCTTGGAGGGGGTAAGGTGCAACGACTTGTGAGCAGCAGTCAGCTTGGGGAATCGCGTTCGCCCACCTAAGACGATGTGCGAGAGAGAGAGAGAGAAATCTGTCATTGTTTTCCCCTCCGGACAACCGGCGCATAAGTTGTTGGGTCTATAAAGATTTCATGTTCAATATACCGTTTCGATGAGATCAATTGTTGATTCATTTCGGAGACTGTGTTAAGCTCCAAATCGAGTAGATTATTAACCCTACGTCACGTCGTCTTACAAAAATATTTTAACCGTACTTCGAAAAATGCATTTTCTTTGAGTGTAAGAAAATTTTTATAGTCGTGAGGACTAAACTTTTGCCAGAAGTGTTGGTCATTTTCATTGCGACCAAAATGAGTTCCGGCAAAACACGCATGTTCCAAAACTAGTTTTTTTCGATATTATCTCCTTATTGCTCAATTCAGTAACTCATACGTCACCGTCGTATGGGGGTTCTACACAAATAACCATCTACGCCAACGGCTTTATATTTTCGACTTAGCAAGCAAACTCTACATCAAAAAAGAATCCGCAGAAAGGTACCTTGATGCTTTTTTTTATCCTCCCCGAAGTGGAAACATAGACCTATCTTGAGTTTTTCACGATTGGCATATTTATTCCACAATGATATTCATCTATTTCCATGTAGTTTAATGGTTTATATGGTAACTTGTATTTATGTATCAATTTCTTTTCCTGTTAACTAATCCAATGTATATCAACATCAAACCCATCCGAAAGGCTGATAAAGGCACAGCAAAAAAAGGACGTAGCCGTGATGTTATGGGGTGAGCACGGTGACCTTGCACCCCCCACCCATCACCATTTTTTAATTAGTAAGAAAACTGGGCAAATTTAAAAGATCTTACGGACAAATTTAAAGTAAATCCCAGGTTCAAATTTCTTTTACCGAAATAAAATTAAATATTTTGAATACATAGTTTAATTCTAATACCATTCTTTCAAGATACGTAAAATACAAATGTTTAGTTAAGCAGTCATTTTTTAGGTTAATTTGTTTATATACTAATAATATTCTATTTGAAAATCGCACATAAATTATCTTCTTAATTTTTGACGAAATATCGTTAAAATTGCAACTATTATATCAATTTTGATCATAGTTGTGTAATTTGTATAATGCAACCTTTAACTATTACTTATAAGTTACTACGTCTATTTTTTAATAGTATTTACATTCGAAAAATTCCATCTTTGTGTTCTGTATAAAATTAATATTTGTATCTGTAATTTAGATAAAGATGTATCAACATTTTCCGATTTCAAAATTTTCAATACGTAATTTGATAAGCAAACCTACCGTAATAACGCTACTGATCCAAAGCGTAATAATAAAGTACGATATGTACTCAGCGACGTGTATCCTTCAGTAGTAGGAAATATTTATTAATGAATGATGTACAATGAACTAAACAATAAGATTAACAAGTAAATATACTATATTTTAAAGATAACTATGTAAAATGTAGGATCATATAGCATATATTAGGTATTCCAAGCTGGAAAGGACAGGGTGGCTCAGCGTTTATTGCTATCCTTTTTTAAAACTTTCGTCAAACTATGGCGAATTGTTGAACCGGAGCCATAGATACATGACGGGGGGAGGGGTAGATTGAATCCTAGGTCAGTCTCTCAGATTTTCTTTCCAACATTGCCGAAATAGGTAAGCAATTGTCAGGCTCAGCTCTGTATAAATGTGAAAATTTTGCAAATCTTTAAGGGATAGTATCTTGGAACGTTCGAATCCACTGATACCACTGTGATCTTAAATTGTTGCTAATTTGCACTACAGTATTTCTAAAAGAACTGGCAAGTTTTCAAAAACAACGGGTTTTAGGGTTACGAAAAACTCGAAAATTTGGCGGTTTTCCTGTCTGTGGTTCTTTTTCAAGTTGACCGAGATCTAAAATTTGATTTCATTATCATGTCATGACGAAATACATTATAATTTTTTGATGAGAAGTAAAATGTACGTATTGATAGTACAAAAAGCCAGGCGTTCACTATTGTAGAACTTTTAATTAAAAAATCTGGAGTGTACCCCACTAACTCTCCTATTACAATTCTTTAAAAGAGCAGTGAAAAGTCTACATTACAATAATATAAAAATTAGAAACTCATTTTTAGATAAAGATTAAAATTATCAAACACTATGACGTATTAAACAGTGCATCAGTATTAAAATATTTATCCTCATAACCTTACGAAGTTTGGTGTTACCTCCATTTTCAGACATGGTTCCTCTGTATTATCATCTTCCTCCTTGAAGTTTTTGCGATCGCCTCTTAAGCCAATCTGAACAAGGCGCCTACATGATAATTTTATTTTGCGTTAAATTTTTCGCTGTCTCTCGAAAACGGTACGCACGGAAATGCTGTTTAGCAATCTGTGTATACAATTTTCTGGACAACAAACATTTTTATATTTATGTTTTAAATTTTAAGAATAAAAAGCTGAGGTGTGAAGTTTGACATTGAAATTAATAAACATTCATACAGACACACTTGTCACAAACTTTGGTGTCTTACGCCCCACTGATTACGCTTCTGACTTGGAAGTCACCCGAAGTAAATTCCTTTTCCGGCTATTGTCTCCTATAAACTGATATTATGAATATCCTTGTCCCATTTTTATTTTTCCTGCAACTATTGCTTCATATATTCCGTTCTTTCCTCATAGGTAAACTCCTCCACCTCCCAAGGTTGGTTTGAAAAGAACATTCCTTTGTGTGCACACACCAAAAGATAACGGGATATGATGTGCACATTGCACCACATTTTCCGTTGCCAAAGGGGCTAAGAATACCTTGGTGTTCCAGGGTTTCTTAGGCAATTGTAACAGTTCGTAATCGGTTAAACAAGTGGAAAGATAACCACAGTTCTCAGCAGAGTATTGGAACAGGGAATTAAACCTGCCCGTTAACCCAAACACTTATTATAGAACGACTGATAAAAAACTCCAACCCCAACAAACACTCAAATGGACATAGTGTTTTCTATCGCCCAATCTTTTCCGCTAATTTGTGTTTTGTATAAATATTAGAAACAGGCTTCTATTGCAAAACTGAATAGAGTAAACTAGGGGATTTCGAAAAAGTAGAAATTATTAGATGAAATATTGCAATAAGATTAATTGTAAGACAAATTTTTTACCAAGTAAGGAAACTTTTATATGAACATTTTATCATAAATAATACAACCCAGCACGTAATTAGCACAAAAATTAAGTAAAAATCAAATGCTGTATTAACAAATACAAATTGGATTTGGTAGGTTTTGCGTATAGGTCATACGAGTATACCATAATATTTACTCGCCGTTTCGATGTAATTTATATCATCAGAGCTTGTAATACCTCGCTCCACATACATTAATTCTGCTAACAAACTTAAACCTAACTGGCACTTCATAACACCCTTTCATACCACGTATACCATACGTGGTATTACACGCCCTGATGATGTAAATTACATCGAACGTTGGCGAGTAAATATTTAGTGTTATTCTATATGACCTACACGCAAAAACTACCAAATCCCATTAAGAATTCGGAGGTCCAGAACAAGATGGAGGATACAAATACAAATTGATCACTAATTCAATGCTACGTAAGAAACTCATTTACTAAGCGTCTATCAATCTTACCATTTTCAAGTTGGTGTATTTTGTTTGCAATAAAATATTTGTGATAAAATTAATGTAATGAATTTCAATTGCTTGAATAATGTTTATTTCACGGCTCACTCGCTAAGCTGAATCTGAAAAGAAAACCGCTTGCTTCCATCTTAAGAATTATTCAGATGTATTACTCACAAAATTAATAACATACATTGTAATATTGTCGAATTATTCTAAAAAACTATACACCGCAAGTTAAACAATCAATCAGGTGCATGTATGCTGCTTATCTGAGGAGTATCGCTCTATTCCACGACAGCGATGAAGGAGACCTGTCTTCATGAAAATATTTTGCTCTTTCCATGATAGAGGAGAGATACGAAAATATGGAAGCTAAGCGTGAAACCCCTAATTACTATACTTGGAATTAAAGTGACTAGTGATGTGTCAATTCCTAATCGAATTCCAATTCTTAAAACAAATCTATATTTTATCTTTCTCTATATTTACAATTTAAAGAAAATGTGCATTATTCTTGTCAACAGCAAATTTTCACTTTTAAAAACGTTTTGCTTTTTTTTTTACTAATGGTTGAGTCTATGTCATGTCAAATTAATTGTTGATCATGCCTGCAACTATTATTTTGTTGATACCTAAAAAGATGAAGAAAATGTGCTGTTCAATTTCTCTCACAGTGTAACTTTTATTATAAACCGTTTCTGATTTATTATAACTATAGATTGGTTTTCAATTGTATATTTCGTTGTTAGTTTGTTAACAAATTAACGTTTTTTTAGATAAAATGTTTATGGTAATACGAAGCGTGTAACTGTATTTTCGACAGTAAATTTATTATTATTATAATTGAACGTGGCGCAAATGTGAATCTTCGGGGAGAGGGGAAATCCGATCCCCCTCTACTTCGTACCTGTCTGTTAATTGTGTCATTCTCGAAGTGCTCGGAAAGTACATCAACACACGAATGAAGTAGGAAGGAAGTAGAAACATCATATTCATACAAACGGCTGATAACAAAACTGGTAAGGCCTGCCTACTGGCCCCGCCTACATGTCTTATCTGTTCTCTTTGAAAAATGGCCGGTCAAGTGTGGAAATTGATGTTGGAATCACCAAAATCACCATTTTTAACACCTGCTTTCCCTCAATAACGCATATGTAACGATAAATATTATTCCCCTCAAATAAATATGTAACGCTAACCTTAAATGTCCTACACCCGTGAACCCATTTAGAAAAGTTTCTTTCCGAAAAATGTGGGAACAAATATTCACTCACTTAAGTTTGTTCTTCATTCTGTGCTCTGACTGAAAAGTGGTAGAGTATGTCGTAACGCTATGTCATGTAATAGTCCATACCATGCCATGTGACAAACATTCATTTTAAAAAGACCTCTATAAAAATATACCATGAGTCAACATTACCTAGGTCAAGTTGGCTCCTGCAGTCCTGCTACCCTTATCTTGCCACTCTTCTCAAAGGTACGGTTCGGTTCCAAATTTATTTTCTTCTTGAAGACGATCATTACCTCACCCTCCAGACAAGCAGAATTTGTTTTTATTTAATAAATATTCCATTAATAAAGTTTTATTTTTCCTGTGGTGAACGTAAAACGACTTGATAAGTATGACTTGAGGTAGAATCTGAGCTTTATAGTCAGTCACGGGGTTGAGATATGGCGAAAAAGTTTTTAAACAAAATTAATTCTTTCTCTTTTTAGTATTCAGGAAAGTTTTTCAAACAGTTCTAGAAAATAGATCTTTAATATCACTACGGGGAAACTTTTTCTTTTCAGACTTTCGCTTCTAAAGACTCCTCTGTAAAAATTCAGAAACGGTTTAAAGTGTACTATTTTAAAACGTTAAGCAACAACGTTCGTAATGTTTTTTGTTTACATGCTATTTATCTCATAAAATATTCTCAAAAGTTTTTATTACAATTCATTTGAACGCGCTCAAAAAACAAACAAAATGATAAATCGGTATAAGCAGTCGAAACGTTGAAAGTTGAAATTCTCTACTTAAGTGACCGAAAAATATTACAATTTTTATATTGAAGTTTAACAATAGTGTGTATTCTCCACATTGTAATCCTCTGAATAATATGCCCCACCTTTTATTTCCCTCCACGTGGTCATAGGCAGTGTTTTACTGTTTTTTTGACAATATTTATTTAAGAAGATAATGCTTTCCAGAGACTTTCTTTTATATTCCTTCCATCACACTTCTATTTTATCAGAACGAGTGGAGTGTTTTTCGCGGAGAGTCACTTGACGTTTGAAGAAATGATCTGTCTTCGTTATTAATCTATTACAATACACGACAAAAATAACTTCTTTTATGTCTTGAATTCCTTTCAGCTTGGGGAAAGCTGATTTGAAATAGCCGGAGAAGGAAATAGTCTCAACGCTCTCTTTACACAATTCTACCACCAAGGAAAACCCTTCTAAATGCAAGTTTCATGTGTTCTCTGCAACATCTAATATCGGCATTGTCTATATAGATGTTGTTGAGAATGACGTTACTCTTCTTTATTCAATATTAATTTACCATGAATTCTAAAGTATTCAAAATTTTGGAGCGCTAATGTCCCACGCTGATTCTGTATGTGAATTATCGATTTACTTTCGTAGCCAGTACTACGTAACATGCGTTCGTGTTTTTATTATCTGATGGCACAATTAATGTACAAAAGAATTCTTCAATCCAATATTCATAAAAAATCCAGAATCTTTTTGAATTAGATCTCTGAGAATCTCTCTCGGAGAGTCTGCGATATTCAAGAAATTGTATTGTTATTTATGTTAGTGTATATAAAACCAACTTTTCCAAAAGCGTTCATGAAAGTAATGATGAAAATGGTCAAATTCTCATATGTGAAAAGAAAAAAAATATCATTGTGTCACGCACAGTACGTAAAAAAAAGTACCGTATGATTACTTAGTGCATAGATATTGGTAATGGTAAACAGTTAATGGCAGGTTTGTAAAGAGAACTGAGAAATTCTCTTGATTCATGAACCATCTCTGAAATTTGGGTTCCCTATTATTAAATTTGGTGGATTTAATTCAAAAGTTATCCAATTTCATAAATGATGTGACCTTCCAAAATATGTGTCCTGTTGTGACAAACACGTAAGAAAACATTTTAAAATGGTATGTAGCTACCTGGAAGATACCGAATGAAATGTTCAGTAATACATTACTTAACTGCTGAGAATTTCATTCTCTGCAATTTCTCTTATTTTGAACTGTAAATAGACTTAATTCTTTGCGAAACCATCGTGCTTTTTATTTTTTCAAGTAGGTTTATTCTTTAGTTTACCATAACATTATTCAGATCTCCTGTATGTTTTTAACATTGTTTAGGAACATCATGGAGAATTTATAGATTGTTTTCGTGAAATAATTCAACCATTTACCCTGGAAAAAATAGGGACAACTTGAAATTCTTGGAGAAAAAACCTTTGAAACCAAATTTCGCATTTTTGAATCAAAGATTTTTGGTATTTTGAGGTGTAAAATGTAATCTTCAAAAACAGAACCTCTTCGCATTAGAAATTTAATGCAATTTAAGAATTCAGCAGATGGCAGAATCCCTTCTAAAGCTTGTACCCACGTCCCCCACCCTTCTTAGAGCATGTGTCTCCCGAGCTCCATGGCTGGTGTTGATCTGTGTTTTCTCTTTAGTGGATGGATGTTGTAGAATTTGCGTGGTTCTATGCGAATGTGCAAGAAATCTGCGTGAATTGTTGATTTATTCACATATTTCTTCCGCGTACCGTGGAGATTGTACGTGATAACTCTCAGCCAGGTGAACATGGTGACGAGTTAAGAATCGAGCCTGCTTGGATTGCAGGTGGGTTAACCACTATTCCACCCGTTACCACTACTGTACACCATTTCCATCCAGGTCTGGGTTAGATTCCCGGATGGTTGCCATTTTCACCTGGCTGAAAGTTATCACATTGGACATTTGTTCGGAAGAATGGGCGTAGTAAATTTCTGCCAAGTGTTATTTCAGCACTACGGTTACAAAGTTTTACATGATGTTATTTGAACACGGGAAATATTATTCGAAATCAAATAGTGTGCAAGTGATAGAACTGTAGTATGTTGTTTGGTAGCTACAATTTTCCATGTAGTAACAAAATGCAATATTACATATAACTCAAGGTCGTAGCTGGAGGAGAAAGGTGTTATATAGAGAACTTCAATGAAAGAATCATAAAGTTGTGTATGCGGACTATAATTCCATCTAAGTTGGTAAAATAACGAACTCAATATATCCAAATCAATGTCCTCCAATTATATCCACCCACGTACTCAATTCTATGTTCACTTCCGAAATTAACGCCAGTGAAGTCATGAGAATCATCAGCTCATTAAAAAACAAATTTTCAATAGGCGTAGATGATATACTTGAGTTTATTGTTAAATTTTCGTCCCATGCTATATTAAATCCACTCATAAATATTTTTAATAGTTCTTTATCGGAAGGGGTGTTTCCCAACATATTTAAGAGTGCTAAAGTAAAACTTTTACACAAGTAAGGAAACAAACTTAATATTGGAAATTACCGACCAACATCTCTACTACCCACTTTCTCAAAAGTCCTAGAAAAATTATTCTATAAGGNTGTTTCCCAACATATTTAAGAGTGCTAAAGTAAAACTTTTACACAAGTAAGGAAACAAACTTAATATTGGAAATTACCGACCAACATCACTACTACCCACTTTCTCAAAAATCCTAGAAAAATTATTCTATAAGGGTCTTCTAGATTTTTTATCAAAAAATAACATTCTCTCTTACGATCAACACGGTTTTGGGAAATCCTTTTCCATTACAAGCGCCATATTTTCCTTCGTAAACTATGTTACCACATCTCTAGACCGTGGAGAAAATCCTCAAGGTGTTTTTCTTGACTTATCCAAAGTATTCGATGTCAACGATCACGTAATTCTCCTTTCCAAATTGCATTCTTTAGGCATTCGTGGACTTCCACATCAGTGGCTAACTTCTTATTTTAAAAGATAGATATCAACAGGTCGAAATATTCTATACTAAAAATAAAATACTTCAGCGTTGTCTTTAAGAAACAAAGCCACTTACTTGCGGAGTACCCCAAGGATCAATTCTCGGCCCTATACTCTTTTTATTGTATGTGAACGACATGTCATCATCCACATCAGATTGCAAAATGGTTCTTTTTGCTGATGACACTAATTTACTATGTAAACACGCCAATGCTCAAAAAGTTTTGTCTAACCTTTCGACTTGGTTCCATGCAAATCGTCTCATTGTAAACACTGACAAAACAGTGTCTATGTCATTTCACAATAGTATCACAAAATCTTTACCCCAGGTTTCTCTTTCTTTAAACGGAACACAATTAAAAACTGTTACAAATACAAAATTCTTAGGTCTCCATATTCAAGACAACCTCAAATGGAATTGTCACATTGACAATCTTAATTCCCAATTAAGCAAATTGTGTTACGCATTCCGAATCTTAGTTAACGCAGTTAGTCCACGTATTTCCCGTTGCGTATATTTTGCAAACGTTTACTCCCATTTACGTTACGGCATTACCTTCTGGGGTAATTCCGGTCAGAGTATTCAAACTTTCAGAATTCAGAAGAGGATAGTTCGGATAATTTGTAAATCTCACCCCCGAAACTCTTGTAAACCTTTATTCAAGGAATTAAATATCTTAACACTTCCCTGCATTTATATTTATGAAACAGTCGTGTTTGTTAAGACCGAATTACTGAAGTGCCACCCTTTCTTTATACGAAACAGTCTCGTTCACGAACACTATACACGCAATAGTAGTAATATTCATCGCCCTAGAGTGTCAACCACTCTTTGCCAAAAGGGACCATACCATTCGGGAATCGTTCTATATAATTCCCTGCCCAAGAATATAAAAGATATTATGAAATTGAATATCTTCAAATCCGCGGTTAAAAACTACCTCCTGCACCAGTGCTTCTACACTGTAAAAGAATTTATTGATTTTAACAAAAGTTAAATTCGTCTTGTGCTTTATCACGCCATTGCTGTAGTACTTTTTAAACAACTTATAACAATTTCAAAAACTATTTTCTTGCATGATTGTGTTGTCTTATGGCTCATATTAATTTAGTTTTATGTGTACTCAACATTGGCACGTTTGTGTACATAAATTCTGTAGCCCCATCCTGGCCCGGGTTTTTCTCCGGTTTTCCTTCGGGTAGAGGCGGATTTATCATACAGGTTCTCTAGGCTTTGTCTAGGGGCGTGTTTATTGTAACAATATATCGTGAATTTAGTGTTATTTCAATTCTTATGATTTTTAAACACTATACTCAGAATAATCAATAGTTTGATAATAATTTGTGCATGCAAATGTATTGCGTTAAATTAAAAACATATTGACATTCTATTACTATTATAACTCGTAGTTAACTTTTCATGTTATCTAGGAATTTTTGCTGAAATTTTTGAATCCGCCTCTGCCTTAGGGCCCTTGATCGGACTTGATGGGATGGTCCCTTGCTTGCTTCCGGAGAGTAAATTAGTTTAGTTTCCTCCACGCGGTCATACGCAGTTTGTACTGTTTTTTGACAATAAATTTATTATTAAAATATATTATTATCGTTCGGAGTCAGACAAATGCATTGAATCCTATCCTGGGGTCAAACCGGCCGGAGAGATACTGGCTACATATCCTCCTCCTATACACCTATACCTATTAATTGCGGAGGTCTACCCTCCATGACACACATGGGCACAACTATGCCTGTTGAGACATTTTTTTATGGTTGTCGTTTGTTGTTGTTAACCCTCACTGTGTTGGAAATGTACAACGAACACTGGCATGAACTTTTAAAACTTGCTTCCCAACAGCAATTATAGTTAGCTTATTTTTTATCATATATTTTACTTGTGGTCATGTACATACATCAAATTTATAAAAAATGATTCATATATATTGTTGTAGAAATCGGTTTAATTTTTAATAGATAATTATTATAACACAATTGAACTTAAACTCTGATTTAAGTTTATTAGTTTTGTTTATTATCTTTTTAAATCACAATTAGTTTTAATTTATGACGAAATTCTGTTTCAAAATGAACTCTTTTACGAACAATTCGCTGGCAATAACTTTTTTCAAATAAATTATGAAATACTACCTTTAGCCCGCCCAAACGATTTACGCTTCCATATGCAAGGACTGCATGATTTTAAGCCGTGATAAACAAAATAAAATATATAGTAAATCCATAATCATGTTTGTACCTATTCTTTCGAATCAACAAGGAGTTCGGCTTGAATCTGGAGAATTCCATTAATCTATTTATAGAAAATACAGAGTAAAAACATGGCCGTACGCCAAAAGTGGGGAGCGACTAAGGGACGTAATAAAGACAAAAGGGAAAAAAGGATGTGAGTTGGCTACTGTGAAGAGCATACTGAAACTCGACTGATCCTCAGGTAAGAGGATAATTTCACAATTAAACTTGACACTTCCTTAAGGATTAAGACTACCTGTTCCCATCGCGTGAACTCTTAGTTCCTTGGACTGGTGGACAGCTATACAAATATTTCAGTAACGAGGCATCGAGTTGACTTCCTCAATAATTATTTTTTATTTATAAAAATTGTAATATTATTTTAGAGTATTATAACTCGTATTATAACATTCTATTAGTATTATAACTCGCAGCTAACTTTTTATCTTATCTAGGAATTTTTGCTGAATTTTTTGAATCCGCCTCTGCCTTAGGGCCCTTGATCGGAATTGATGGGATGGTCCCTTGCTTGCTTCCGGAGAGTAAATTAGTTTTTTTCCCTCCACGTGGTCATACGCAGTTTGTACTGTTTTTTGACAATAAATTTATTTATATTTAGTAATTGAAATCTTCCCTAAAATAATGAAAAATTATACCAAACACTACCTTACTGGCATCAAATGCACGTTTTACTACGAGTCCAGTATTTAGGTGACGAAAAAAAGAAAATATAAGAAAAAAGATTTTTCTCTATCATTACTTTTCCAGTTTTTTGCCCATAACATGAAAACAACGCATTTTTAGAACAAATCATTCCTGTACCAAAATAATGCCCTGTAATAAAATACCCTGTATCTACATTTTCCTGTACCAAAACCATTCCTTTACCAAAATAATTCCTGTAATAAAATACCCCCTGCAATGAAAGCAGACTCGATTCTTGATACGCCATGTTCACCTGGCTGAAAGTTATCACATACAATCTCCACGGTACGCGGAGAATGTATGTGAAGAAATATGTGAATAAATCAACAATTCACACAGATTTCTTGCACATTCGCATAGAACCACACAAATTCTACAACATCCATCCACTAAAGAGAAAAAACAGATCAACACCAGCCATGGAGCACGGGAAGCACATGCTCTATGAAGGGTGGGGGACGTGGGTACAAGCTTTTGAAGGGATCCCGCCATCTGCTGAATTCTTAAATTGTGTAAAAAATTTAATGCGATGAGATTCTGTTTTTGAAGATTACATTTTACTCCTAAAAATACAAAAATAACCTCCTTTATGTTTCAAAATTGCGAAATTTGATTTCGAAGGTTTTTTCCTCCAGGAAATCCAAGTTGTTCCAAAAATTGTTTTCAAGCTAAATGGTTGAATTATTTCTAAAAATTCTCAATGATATTCTTTAACAATGTAACCGACAGTGGTGGTCTGGTGGTAGCGTCTTCCTTCCACGATCCCGTTAGCGGTAGAGCGTGGGTTCAAACCTGCTCGGCAGAATTAGGTGAGGTTTTTAGCAGGGGTTTCCCTCACCTACTCCAGACAAATGTTGGTTAAGTACCATAATTTCCCCAGCAACCCAAATCCCTTTCCCAAGTCCAATGGTTAGGTTGAAGAGGTGGTCTCGTGACCTGAACCTCGCCGAAAGGTATAAAAGAAATAAATAAATAATGTACTTCAAATTTTCAACAAACTATATGTTGTATCGTTTTGACACCAAACGAACCGAAAATGCTGAAGGGCGAGAAATTAACAAAAATTCTAGATAAAACTTAAGCTACGTAAAATTTCCGTTCTTTTGCTTATTACTTAAGAATTACGAACTTTGAGAAAAAATGTCCTTATACGGAAATGAAAAGGATTAAACGTCCTATAAAGTATAATTTCCAGGATATTCTTTGTCCGACAATGTTTAACTTTTCCGGTGCGTGGGTGTTTAGTTCATTTAACAGTTCATGGAGTAGTCAAAACGTACATTTTCCTTTGCATCGTATAGGGTAGATCTGAGAGTAGGGTGCAATAGCAGTCGCAGGCGGCATCGCACGAGTAATATATCGGAGAAGAAAACCCATTCCCACAAGCTTTCGTCTTCAGGATCAATATGGTTGCATGAATCATTAATTCTGATGATGAAATTATGACTACGAAATTATAATTATCTAACTGAACAGACTACAGTCACTATCAACGTGTGGTCCTCCTAAACTTAATATGAAAAAAGATACGAGTTATTTCACTAGAGGTGTAACACCATATTTATATTTCCTTCACCGTGGTAAAAGTTAATCTATGAACATAAATATATTTTAAAATATTTTGATTTTTCTTTAGTAAGAAACCCTCATTCTTCCTTGGTTCAAAAATAATTGTGAACCTGACAATAATTGTTGTAACCATTTACTTATTTCTGGTTTTGGATACTCCAAATATCATTTTCTGCATTATAAAACAAAACCAGAAGATATTCGTCCACCACAAGTTGAAAATATAAATTTCATAACAATGCTCGCCTTTTTGAAATTCCAAAAAAAATGTTGTTTTTTTACCTATGTTCTGCTACACTAAGAACGACAACCCGTCAAGAAGTTCATGGCTCTATTACTTATTCTCTGCGTTGATGAATGAGCAAATCAAGAAGCAAAACATTTCTACTTGTTCAATCACTCTCGCAGAGGGAATTTAAAAAATGGAATGCGAAAAATTTGTTGAAGTGTAGTTTGAATACTTAAGGAGAGAAACATATTTTATTCACAGCAACTTCAAGAAAACCCATTCCCACGGGCTTTCATCTTCTGGAGAAATATGGTTACATGAATCATTAATTCACGCAACTGATAAAATTATAAATATCTAACTTACCCATATACCTGGTATCCAGCATTATATCGTCGTGGATTTTACACAGTGGTTGCTCGCATGTATGACCCTCTTGGACCTCTCATACTAATCACCAAAAGAAATGCACTGACTACTATTAAGGTTAATTTAAATGGACTCGGCGAATAACAGCTGATAGCGAATGAACAATTTGCCTCCTTTGAACAGTCTTTTTTTCTAACATTTCTTTGAATACAGAAATTCTTATCTTCCTGACGAGTATATTCTACATTATAAAATTTACATGTAAATTAATTTACCCCATTTTGTTCATGTGGTTTTAGGTGTTGGTACACTTATGTTGTGAGAGAGTTCCTTTTTTATATTTCTTTGTTAATTTTGAAACATTTGTCCAAATCTAGTTTTGCACAGAAAAGGGAATGGATTGAATATTTCATTTTTAAAGTGGTAAAAATCATAATATAAATCTAACAGACTCCCTTATATTTTGTTTACTTGCTCTTTCATATTGTTTTTCAAAAAGTCGTATTGTTTTTTGAGTATGTGTAACATTTGAACTATTGAATTTTGGTTTAACTATGAAATGGATGAAGATGGATTTGTTACGTTATTTTGTCTTTATTCTGGAAGGACTTAATTCGTTTTATGAGAGAAAATAATTTAAAAGATAAAAATTTGTTGACGTCTTTTGACTTAAGATTTTCGTAATTTCTGTACACGCCGTTGTGACTGATCGATTGACTTTTTCATTCATCAACACAGAGAATAAGTAAGAGAGCCATGAACTCCTTGATGGGTTGTTGCTCTTGTATAGCAGAATATAGGTAAAAAACAAATCTTTTGAAATTTCCAAAAGGCGGGGATTGTTGTGAAATTTATATTTTCAACTGGTTGGGGACGAATGTCTTCTGGTTTGGTTTTTCTTGGGTCCATTTTATGTTGCCGAAAATAGTATTTGCGATGTCCAAAGCTAGAAATAAGTTAATAGTTAGAACAATTATTGTCAGGTTTACAGTTTTTTATAATCAAGGAATAATGAGGGTTTCTTACTAAAGAAATATTAAAATATTTTAAAATATATTTTTATTGTATAACCAGCTAAAGACGGTCACGCTTTGCTGTGGCTCAGTCTGATATGAAATGAACGGGAAAGTAAATAAAAGTATGCTAGCGAACATGGATTCATCGAAAACACATCATTCAATTAAATATCCTGCCTTGCGTTGCTGTGGGTATGTGGAATATAAGAAAGGATGAAAACACACGTGTTTTACAAAAAATCATTTTTTATTGTACAGCTAGTGGATATATTATATTTTTTGTTTGTACGTTTACTGCGTAAACATAAATATCATACGGTTTACCGACTCTGGAGCATCCGACGTACAATTGCTCATTAGAGAAGCAATCATTTTCTAAATTCAAACCACACTTGCAAAGATTGCGCAGGCGTGTTGGAAATTGAAGTCGTTTAAACTCGAACACATTATTGGTCGCAATGTATAGTATTCGTGGAAGTAGTACGTCTTCACCTTTATGGGATCCAATTAGAATTGTTGCTTCAATTAGATTGTTATTTAATTTTTTAAATACTAATTGTTTGCCATTGCATAACTTTGGATTATTGATGTTTCGGAGTAAAATAATTTGCACTCCAATTTTCAAATTAAGAATGTGTGACGGTAACATCGAGAGAATTAAGAAATTCCGTTGGAAAATTCACTACTTCATTTTAATTCATCACGGAGTCAATGGATTTGTGTCACTGTTTCACCTGCGATTTTGTTTAGAACAATGTTGTCCATATCGTGTACGTCGAAATTTCTAGCCTCTGGAATGGCACCTCTCGGAGTAAAATTCATTTTTTTTTTACTATTCACAGGTGTAGAAAAACACTTCAGTCTTCGAATGCAAGGTTGTATAAAAATTTCAAGTCAATCGACCGATTACTTTCCAAGTTTTGCGAAGACAAACTTACGCAGGCTAAATTAATAATAATAATAAATTTATTGTCAAAAAACAGTACAAACTGCGTTTGACCACGTGGAGGTAACTAAACTAATTTACTCTCCGGAAGCAAGCAAGGGACCATCCCATCAAGTCCGATCAAGGGCCCTAACGCAGAGGCGGATTCAAAAATTTCAGCAAAAATTCCTAGATAAGAAGAAAAGTTAACTACGAGTTATAATACTAATAGAATGTCAATATGTCTTTTTACGCAATAAATTTGCAGGCACAAATTATTATCAAACTATTGATTATTCTGAGTATAGTGTTTAAAAAATCATAAGAGTTGAAAAAACACTAAATTCACGATATATTGTTACAATAAACACGCCACTAGACAAAGCCTAGAGAACCTGTATAAGAAATCCGCCTCTACCCGAAGGAAAAACGGAGCAAAACCAGGGTCAGGATGGGGCTACAGAATTTATGTACACAACCTGCCAAAGTTGAGTAAACATAAAACTAAATTAGTATGAGCCATTAAACAACACAATCATGCAAGAAAATAGTTTTTGAAATTGTTATAAATTATTTAAAAAGTGCTACAGCAATGGCGTGATAAAGTACAAGACGGATTTAACTTTTTTTTTAAATCAATAAATTCTTTTACAGTGTAGAAGCACTGCTGCAGGAGGTAGTTTTTAACAGCGGATTTGAAGAGATTCAATTTCCTAATATCTTTTATATTCTTGGGCAGGGAATTATATAGAACGATTCCCGAATGATCCGGTCCTTTTTGGCAAAGAGTGGTTGACACCCTAGGCCGATGAATATTATTACTATTGCGAGTATTGTGTTCGTGAACGAGACTGTTTCGTATGAAGCAAGGGTGGCACTTCAGTAATTCGGTCTTAACAAACACGACCGTTTCATAAATATAAATGCAGGGAAGTGTTAAGATATTTAATTCCTTGAGTAAAAGTTTACAAGAGTTT
>NNCF01135598.1:84064-104147 GCA_002313205.1 Laupala kohalensis | reverse complement strand
GTGTTTACAATGAGACGATTTGCATGGAACCAAGTCGAAAGGTTAGACAAAACGTTTTGGGCGTTGGCGTGTTTACAANCATAGTAAATTAGTGTCATCAGCAAAAAGAACCATTTTGCAATCTGATGTGGATGATGACATGTCGTTCACATACAATAAAAAGAGTATAGGGCCGAGAATTGATCCTTGGGGTACTCCGCAAGTAAGTGACTTTGTTTCTGAAAGACAACGCTGAAGTATTTTATTTTTAGTATAGGATATTTCGACCTTTTGATATCTATCTTTTAAATAAGAAGTTAGCCATTGATGTGGAAGTCCACGAATGCCTAAAGAATGCAATATGGAATTCTTATATACGATTAGCAATATTCCGTCTGTTTGTAAATATATTTATTTTCGTAGATTCACTGTTACCACGGTGAAGAAAATATAAATATAGTGTTGCACGTCCAGTGAAATAACTCTTATACTTCTTTGGGAAGGCCATTATTTGACGGCGTCGGTTGTCTGTAAATGCCGTTTTCCTTGTCCAACCCTGCGGACTACCAGCTACATCACCTCAGCTTGACCCTCCGCCGGACAGGTAGAAAAGTTGAATTGTGCTAAGTTGAATTTGCGTAAGTTGAAACGTGCGTGATATGAAATGTGCGCAACTCCCAAGATATAGGCGAAGAAAAGAAAAAAACATGGAGAAAAAACTTATTTTTTCCTTGATTTGCTTCTTGTCGTTACCTTATTACTGGACTAGTAGTAAACTGTGCATTTGATGCCATTATAGTCGTGTTTGGTATTATTTTCATCATTTTTGGTGTAGATTTCAATTGTTCTGAAACAACAATACAATTTTTATAATTTAAAAATATATATTTTTAGTAACATAGCCAACTCATGACTCTTAGCTACCCACCGACTGCATTCACGCGACGGGTCCAGGTAGACCCGCGTAGATCTAATCTTAAAGGAAGTGTCGAGTTTAATGGTGAAATTATCCTTTTACATGAGAATATGTCCAGGTTAAGTACACCCCACCCCGCTGCGTGCCACCACCCATCCCCTGCGCACTTTTCTCTACCACTCCACAACCGCCGCTCCGAATCGTCTACCGAAGGCATGTTTCAGTGTTCAGAAGAAAGACTCAGCTCGATTGTTTGTAAATATTTTAGGCAAATTAGCCAACCTGTGATGATGAATGTCAGAAAGTCGGAAAATCCTTAATCGTCGGTATATCTTCGCGTGCGTTGTACAGATTTGTAAACAATGTATGCAGAATTGTTTGCCTCAAAAAGTCCGAGAAAGTCTATAATATCTTGCATTTCCTAAAGATAATAAGAACAGACGCGAGGTAAATAAATATACATCCTTATCAAATTAAATGTATTCAAATGAGCAAATATCGAAATTGTCTACATTTAGATTAATGTTTTAGATTTCACGTACGCGATTGACCGGCGCAGAAAAATAAAAAAGTTTATTTCCATGTGAAAAATACAAGAAAAAAATATTTTTATAGGTTAATAAAAAAAATTATATTGCGTGATTTTAAATAATAGTTTTTATGTTTTCACCAAAAATTCAAGAAAATTTTTTTTTTTAGTTTTTCGCCTACATCTTAAAAAAGATGCATTTTAGAACGCAAAATTCCTGAACCGAAATAATGTAAATTAAATTTCCGAAGTATTATGTTTTGTATTGTTTTGTCGCCAGACGAAGGGGAAATGACTCGTAAGCACGAAGAAATTGATCAAATTTCTAGAATGGATACGACAATTATTTCTGTTAATTATTGAAATCTGAGCCAACAGTTTCGTTATTCTCCTCGCTTCTTGTTTCCGAGGTAATTTTTTTAAATTTAAAGTTATCAAGCTGCTCCTAAAATTATAAAATTTTCTAATTCAAATTTGTGACACTTAGTCGAGTGTCAAAAATGAATAAGCCAGTAGTCAAGATGTTTGGACCTCAAAATGGTGACAAAGTTCTGTTTATTTCAACACGAATGAATTTATCATAATATTTGATAAATACATATATTATACCAAATACTTGACAACAATAAAACATGAAACATACTAGGATAGTTTTACTTTTAAAAATCTACAGTGACTGAATTTGAAAAACTAAAAACTACTATTCAGAGAATTACTCGAGAATTCTAGAAGCTGTCAAACATCAATGTTCTGGAAATGCAATTTATTTTGTTCTTCTATCTCTTAATTTTACGTATCAACCTCAGGAAACCCGTTGAAATTTTTTTAAGATTTAAAAGAAATTAAATGTTGTGGCAAAAAGAAATCCTCGACCCAAGAAGTACTCCAAAACCTAATTAAATGGTTCTGAATACAGAAGTGCCGAGCAATGATGCACTGTCGAGAACTGATGCATTTACTCTAGAAGGGTAATCAAAATATATTATTTTCCTTTTAATCATATCTGTTTTATTAAAGCATTAGAAAAATTACAAGTGGTATTCTACTTTTTCAGAATCAGAGTCTCTTAAAACAAGTATTTCCGTCAAAATTTCGCAACCGAATGTTTTTCACGATTACAATACTTTCTGTATATTACGTGAATAAGTACAAACAGACGCTTATGTCATAAATAGGTCGTGTTGGGTTCATTTTTATTGGAATGTGTGGAATAAAAAAAAATTATAAGATAGGAGGGATAAAAATAAAAATGCTCAATTAATAGCACTTTAAATAACTCCCCAGTAAATTATTCATGAAATCCATTGGCAAGTGGTGAGTTGGTTGGCATGAGAATGGACGGAGGGGCGACAAGCCATTAGGACAGGTAGAAAGTGTCGAGTTTAAAGGTACCCCCAATTTTTATCCCTTGCCCGACTTTATGACCATCAGAATGTGTCGAGTTTAAGAAATCCAGTCGACATAGGGTCACGTCTATATAGCTTTAGGATTATAATTTTTAAACTACGGAAAGGAAGAATAAAAGGAAATAAGAAAGGGAAAAAGAATGCAAACTTAAACCCTCCCGAGAACTTGTGGGAGGAGACCCGATCTATTTATAAAATTCAATAGATCATTAACATGTGTTTCATTTCCGAGAATTGTTGGTAAATCTGCAGCCAGACCAATTTGACTCCGTATTCTCGTATATTTTCTGCAATCAGTTAGTAGGTGCTGCACTGTCAGAGAAGAGCTACACTCCTGACAAAGGAGTTCATCATCAAGTAACAAGAGATACCGATGAGTGAGAGGACAATGTCCTAAGCGTAGGCGGGTCAGTAAGAACTCCTCGCGCCTAGCTGACCTACAGGAACTGCTCCATGACTTAACAGAGGATTTGATAAGTCGGAGCTTATTCCCTTCAGTCAACCACTCATTGTTCCAATCACACAGAATCCTAGTCTTGATGGAATTTATGAGATCCCTTTTTGGAATCGTGAAGAAATCCACGCGATTCTTGAGGCATGCCGCCTTCGCGGAAATGTCTGCTTCCTTTTTCTCTTATTACTCCATAACCGGGAATTCAGCAAAACAAGATGTTCTTTCCGTCACTTTGTAGCGAGAAAAGCATATCCTGGAAGTTCTGAATCAGCTTATCAGCAGGATACATAGTCTGAATTGCTTGAAGGGCACTTAGAGAATCAGAGCAATACAGGAAATTTGATCCGCGGGAACACTTTGTTGATCGTTGTGCTCTCAATACGGCGGAACACTCAGCGATGTAAACGCTGCACAGACCGGCAAGACGGTAGCAACAGGTCTTACGGGGGAACACCACGGAGCAGCCGAAACCATCGGCCTGCTTCGACCCGTCCGTAAACACAGGAATATAGACCCTGTGTTTGTCGAGGATTAGAATACCCTCAATATCACGGCTGGAGTGTTCTTGTCATGATGCAGAAGATCGAAGTTAATCTTCGGCTTGTGCAAAGCCCAAGGAGGAGTCTTACTGAAACCTTGATTTAAGACATTAGGTGTGCATAATCAATTTTTCCAAAATTTGTTTGGAGCGATATCCAAAAGGTTTGGCTGTTCTCAGTCTGTTGTTGTAGAAACGGATGGTAGAAGTGGAAGGATAAAGGACTGCGTTGTGTACCAGATTTTCGGATAACGTAAGCACATGGCAAAAGTGTCGTAACATGAGTAGTTGCCTCCGGAGGTAAAGAGATGGTTCGCTACTCTCGGCAGCAAACTCGGAATGGAACTAGTCGGATTCCTTCATGATGGACACTATCTAATTTCTTTAAATAGCTTGCACGAGCCGAGCTATATGCAACGCAGCCATAATCGAGCCATGATCTTATGAGTGCTCAAAAAAACTGGAGCAAGGAGGAACGATCAGCGTCCCATTCCTTGCTACTCAGGCACTTTAATAGATGCATAGACTCTAATGTTCTTAGGTGTGTAAGATGTTCAATCCAATTAAGTCTCTTACCAAAGATTATACCTAAGAATTTTACAGAAGGGTAGAATTTTAGAACGTTGTTTCCCAGGGCGAGGTGAGTTTTTAGCAGGAGGCTTGGTCTCCTACTGCGTGTTTTTTCGACAGAGAAACGAAAGCCAGTCGTCTCTAACATAATACAATCTATTGAGGACGAGTCGATCCGCACCTGTGAAAGATGGCAAAATCGTCGACAAAAAGAGTGTTGGACAGGATTCTTTACAGCAGATGTTATGTTGTTAATAGCCACTGCAAATAATGTCACGCTCAGGACTGGGACCTGAGGAACACATTGTTTTGAAGAAATAGATCCGAAGTGTCTCTTCCAATTCCGTATCGAAAGGTACGCTGATCCAAAAAGGACTGTAACATCTGAGGAAGATGACTTCTAAAACCCCAGGCATAGAGTTGTTTTAAAATGTTATGACGCCAAGTAGTATCGTAAGCCTTCTCGATGTCAAAGAAGATTCCGACATGTTGTGAAGGCGATACTTCGGTAACTACTGATGGCTGTCTTGTTCTTTCCTGATTTTAGTAGAGGGATAAGCGTTGTGTCCTTCCAGGAATACTCCCTCAGACCATGAAAGATTAAAGATACCCAGAAGATATTCTTTCTATTCTAGACTAAGTTTTCTGAGCATCTCATAGTGAATCGAATCGACCAGTAGCAGTGTCGTAGGCAGTCGCTAGAGCTGACTCAAGTTCCCACATAAAAAAGGAAGAGTAGTAGGGTTCTCAGTTGGTGAAACGGAAGTCAAGGGTGATGCTCTCTGCTGTTTCCCTTTTCCTCGCGAAATCAGGATCACAGTTTGCTGTAGATGTTATATCAGCAAAGTATTTTGCCATCACTGTTGTAGTGGAGAAAAGAAATGCGAAAGAAAAGAAATACTTGAGAACATTCTCTGTATCCCACCATCAGGAAGTGGACCGACTTACTTTCAACGGCTTTTGTGAAAACAACACTCTACACAATCACTACACAAAACATAAGTTATAATATAAACTTCCGCTATCATCAGCTGTTACGGAGCGTCAAGAAGATAAAAGGTTTAAAAGATCGCACGAAGCAGATGGTATAATGTACAATGTCCCCACTAGCAATAGATTTGTTGAGTTGACAATAAAATATGAATTAATAGGCACAGAAATCAATGATATTGCTGTTAAAATTCGTCCTATTATAATTCAAAAAAACTGAAAATGAAATGATCAACTACACGTTCAAAGCAGAAGACATCCGAAATGTGATAGGAAATAATGTATTTTCAATGAAAAAAAACTAACAATTGTATTGAATTTCATCTTAATAATATAGAGGACTTCAGAAAGTACAGAAAATTTTCTGAAAAAGAAAGCACAGAATTTTACCCCTTGAAAGATCTCTGTAGGAAACTTTTTGGAATTGTTTTAAAAGATGTAACAGACTCGTTCTGAACGACGAAATTCAAACCTTTTTAGAATTAGAATTTCCAGTTACAAAAGTTACAAGGTTATTTAACACGAAAAGAGAGCCAATCCCCATAGTAGTTGTTGATCTTGAAGATAATGCAAAAGGAAGTTATATTCTCAAATTGTGTAAACTAGACCATTGAATTGTAAGAGTACAAACAAGAAATATAACCTGTTCCTGTTTAATGTAAAAATTGTCAACAGTTCGGAAACACCCAAGAAAATTGCTTTAATTGAACAAGATGTTTAAATGAACATCATTATTCCAATTGCAGGTTACTAAAAACGGGAGGTAAAGCAAATGTGTAAACTATGGAGGCGACCACACAGCTAATTATGGAGAATGCAAAACATATAAAGAATAATTAGCTAAAAATCAAAATGAACAATAAACTTTCAGATATGATAACGTAGTTTCAATTCCAAGATAATTTAATAATCACCAAAAATTTAATCCTTCAACAGAACTCGGCAGATCAATTTCCACCTTTACCAAGCAATCAGCGTGGGGACAAATTTAAACCAGTTATACCAATCATGGGTAAACACCAATTATACTATGAATGACCCAGATTTGAACAGCTTTATGTCAACCAAAACATCTCAAGTAATTGCAAGTGTGATGGACTTATTAATCCTTCAAATCACAAAAGCAATACGTCAGCACTACATAACATATACAAAGAAAATCACAAATCTCGAATCAAAATCTTCACGCTTCGAGAATTTACTCAACCTCCAGACATAATTATTAACAACACACCGGTATCACGGCACAAGTCGGATGAACTAGTGAAATACTCTTAAATGGAAGATTACCCTGGAAACACCATATTCACCATGCAGCACCCAAAGCAAACGCAAGACGACACTTTTCAACAACCTCCATAATTGTCCTAGCACATTAATATAGCAACTGGGAAAAAGGTTAGGTACCCATCACGGATTAGGTCCCGGAAGGGGAAGAATCGGAGCTTCTCGAAACCTCTTCGCAAACACTCTACGCAAATACTCTGCTGAAAACAGGCAAGCTTAAACAGATCATGGATACACTAGATAAATTTCACATCAAGATTCTTGCGATACAAGAGATTCCTTTCACAGACGAGAACCACTTCAACACAGAAAATTATAGGATATACAAAGGAAAACCCGCTGTCAAAAGGGAATCACCGACAATGTATGGCACAGGATTTGCAGTACATAAATCAGTTACAGACAATATCGTAGATATCAGTTCAATCTCAGAAAGGATTTCACCATAACCTTCAAATTAGGGAACAAAAAATATAAATCATCAACGCACATGCACCGACAAACGATCATAACAGAAAGAAACCACAAGATGTTGATGACTTCTGATTTGTAAGAACTCACAAACAAAATACCAGAAAGTCATGTTAAAATTGTGTTAGGAGAGTTTAATGCCAAACCAGGGGAAGAGAAAAAATACAAGTTCATCAAAGGCCCATTCGCAGCACACCAACGAACTAACAAGAATGGAGAACATTTCATTAAGTATTGTCAAAAATTTAGCTTGAAAATTATGTCAACGCAATTTCAAAAACCAAGACGAAAACTCACAACGTGGAAGACACCCAAAAACATATGAGGAGAATTCCAAATAGACCATGTAGCCATAACAAACAAGAATACAAGAGAAATTTTGAATGTGAGAACACGCAAAGGATTCTTTGAGTCCGACCATCATCTGCTACAAGTGAAGATTAGACCAATCCCAAGAAACAGAAAGACAATGCAGAACAAACTCGACCCTGAATATCTGGAGATAAACAAGGACAATTGTCCAAGAACTCAGTCACATTACTGGAGAAAATTGGACAGACCTCGTAAAGACAGTTCAGAGGGCAATGCGTTGGGTCCAGCCTCCAAGAAAACGCAAACATAGAAGTGGAATACAACTTGTGATCAGGCCATTGAACAAAGGATTCAGGTATGGAAAAAGTTCAGCAGTAAGAAAACGCCAGAAACATGGCAGGATTTTCACATAGTCCAGAAACAATAATCAAAAGATATAAGAAAATTGAAAAGGGATTATGACAAAAATAAAGTAAATGAAATTGAGGGAGACTTCAAGAGAAACAACACTCGAAATTTTTACCGAATTTTCAGGGAAAATATAAAGGGTTATCAACCTCCAAATATCTGCTTTAAACGAACATATGGATTCCTAGAAACAAAAACTAAAAATTCTTAAAAAATACTTTGACAACCTCATCTGTGAGAAGCCTAAAGAAAAGTTAAATTTCATGAAAATAATACCAACCCAGACTCAAAACCGCCCACATTCACAGAAGTAGAGAAAATCATAAGACAACTAAAGAACAACAGAGCACCAGGAGAAGATGACATTATCGCCCAGATCTGAAAACTTAAAAACACAAACATCACAAATAAAATTCACAAAATTGTTACAAAAATATGGATTACAGAGGAAATTCCACAAGAATGGAAATGCGCGTCAATCCAGCCAGTGCACAAAAAGGGTGACAACGTAATAATTATAGAGCGATCTCATTATTACCGGTCACTTACAAAATTCTCTCAAAGGCACAACTTGACAGATAAAATGATAGGGGAATATCAAGCAGAATTCAGAAAAGGAAGATCATGTTCTGAACAAGTTTGGAATCTGCGAACACTCCTGAAAGGCTGACAGACAAATAACACTGTAGTTACAGTTGTGGACTTCAAGAAGACGTATGACTCTATAGACAGGCAGACTCTCTTTGATACACTTGAAGAATACGGAGTTGACAAAAAACTACGTCACTCATAAAACAAACTCTGACGGACACCACATCCAAAATAAAATTTATGGGAGAAATATTAGATCCATTCGAGATAAGTACAGGAGTCAGAGAAGGGGATGATTTCTCGCCAGTGTTATTCAACATGGTCTTGGATAAAATTATCAAAAAATGGGAAGAAAACGTAAAAGGGAATCAGTTAGGAAGAACACGTGAAAACATACGATCATAAATATCCTGGCGTTTGCTGATGACTTGGCAATACTCAGCAACAATACACAAGCACAAGAAGCGCTAGAATTCCTACATGAACTCTCGGACAAAGGAGGTCTGCAAATATCGTATGAGAAAACTCAGTGCATCGAAAGAAAGTACAACAACACACACCATGCACACAAAATATGGAAAGTGGAAAAATTCAAGTAACTGGGGGAACATATACAGATGGGAGGATCAAACAAGGCATATAACATAGAAAGAACAGAGAAACTGCAGAATGCCTGCAAACTCACATGGATGCAGTACAATAAAAGAAACATATCAAGACAGGTGAAACTCAGGAATTTCAATACGGTTGTGTTACCAGAAGCACTCTACGCATCAGAAACGACCACAATCGGAGCATCAGGTATCACAGAGACAAAAAAAACGTAAAATTCTCAGGAACTTTTTTGTAGTAATACAAAAAGATGGTATATGGATGAAGAGACCAACCGAAGAACTATATGCGCACACAAACTCACAAATATGGTCAGAAAACGTCGGCTAGCGTTTTATACATAGAATGAACAACAACAGGTTCTCACGAAGAAGATATTTGATGTAGTAAACAGCTCAACCAAAAAACAAAAACAAAAAAACATCTGGTTTCAAGAAATAGAAGAAGACCTAAAACAAACAGGAATTAAAAGGAAAATGATAATATCAAGAGATGAATACATAAACAAAATTAAAAACACAAAATTCGAAGTAAAAGAAAACGGAAAGATTGGACAGAACAAAGGAAACAGGATTATAGCCAAATAATGAAGAGATTTTGGGAAGAAAATAAGAAGGAAAAGGAATAATCAGAAGATGTGTTCATGTTAAACATTGCCCAAAGGGCAATAATATGCAATAATTTTATATATATAATAATAATTATTATTATGGCGATTGTTCCCCTTTAGGAGAGCGATTGAACTTGAATACACGATTTCATCTTCTGATGATTTTCCTCATCTCTTCCCAAAATCTCTTCATTCTCTCTGAATGCTGTTTCTTCCGTTCATCTGTCCATTTGTTCCCCGGTTGTCGTGATGTTCTTTGCTCAACCTTGACAATCACTATTTTGTTCCGGCACTCGGTGCGCGGTCGTCCAGATATTCTATGTCGATCTGTTGCAGGTCGCTCTGGACTTCTTTCAGCCATTCGGTGCCACATTTACTCTTTGTAATTATGTCAAGTAGTTTCTTTGACGTCCGGGAGTTCTCCATCCTGTAGATATGAGTGTAAAATTTTGCTCGGCGTTTTCTAATTTCTTCCGTAATTATGTTGGTCCTTTGATGGAGTTCATTATGAGGTCTCTTCATCCAAATGCCGTTCTTATTGATTGCCCCGTAAATTTTCCTTAGGATCTTTCGTTCCTGTTTTTCTGTTTCCCTAATTTTGGAATGACCATTTATTACCATAGTTTCAGCTGCGTAGGTTGCTTCTGGAAGAATTACTGTTTTGTAGTGCCTTAATTTTGCGTCTGTCGAAATGCTCTTTTTCTTGTAGCGGACCCACGTTAGCTTGTAGACCTTTTGAAGCTTTGTGATTCTTTGTTCATTGGCTATTCGGTTTAGTCCTGAGGGATGTATAGTTTCGCCAAGGTATTTGAAATGGCGAACTTGTGCGTATTTTGTGATTAAAGGGGATATATTTTCTGCGCGTCTTTCCATGTATTGGGTTTTCTCGTACGAAATTTGCAGTCCGGTTTTTTGTGCGATTTCATGCAATTTTTCCACTGTATTTATTGCTTCAGATCTGTTGTCTGTGATAATTACAATATCGTCCGCGAAAGCGAGTCATTTGACTTTAATTCGGTTTTCTTTTTTAATCCTAATTTGGATGCCCTTTACGTGAGGTTCCCATTCCTGATGATCTTTTCTAAAACAATATTGAAAAGGATTGGCGACAGTCCGTCCCCCTGTCGGACTCCTGTTTTGATTTCAAAGGGTTCCGATATCTCGCCCATGTATTTCACTTTAGATATTGTTCCTGTAAGTGTCTGTTCTATGATATTTCGAGTGTTTTGGTCAATCCCGAATTCTTTCATGATTTTAAAGAGGGTTGCGCGGTCTACCGAATCATAATCTTTTCTGAAATCAGTGAATGTAATTACTGTATTCCTGCATTTCATCATTTGTAATATTGTCTTTACACACCAGATCTGTTCAGCACATGATCGCCCTTTCCTGAATCCAGCCTATTAGTGGGTTCGTTTGGGGTTCTATCCTGTTTAACAGTGCTTTGGAGAGGATTTTGTATCCCACCGGGAGTAATAAGATTCCTCTGTAATTGTTGATGTCCGTCTTATCGCCTTTTTTGTGTGATGTGTGGATCAGAGCGCATTTCCAGTCATCTGGTATTTGCTCCGTCGCCCGTATGTCTGAGATCATGCGATGAAGCTTCTGTGTTAGCGTAGGATCACCTTCCAAAGTTCAGCGATGATCCCATCTTTCACTGGTGCTTTGTTGTTTTTCAGCTGTTTGATTATCTGCATAACTTCTTCGAGATTGCGGGCTTACGAGTCGGGGTGCATGGATACCGGAGGGGTGAAGTCCAGTTCTTCTTGAGGTGGTTCACAGTTCAGAAGGGAGTTGAAATATTGGGCTAGCATTTTTCAGTTATTTTTTGTGTTAGTTTCTAACGAGCCGTCGGGTTTTTTTGAAGCACAGGCTAGGTGCTTGGTATCCCTGTAGGTTTTATCAAAAGGTTTTGTAGAAATTTCTTGTATTATTTGTTGTGAAATCCTGTTGGATTTCGTGGAGTCAGTTGTTGTCATATCCTCGTTTTTCTTTTCTGATATTTTTTTAGGTTTGTTTTTGAGTTTTAAGAAAGTTCTCCCAATTTTCTTTGTTTTTCTGACTGCTAAATTTTTTCCAAGCATTTATTCTGTTGTCGATTGCTTGATCACAAATTGCGTTCCTCCAGCGATGCTTCCTGGTGCGAGGGGGTTGTCCTAGTTTCATAGCTTCCTGCATTTTCCCAGTTGTTTTCTTCCAGTCTGTTGATTTCTCCTGATTAATTTGCATGATGATTTTTTCTTTGTTGAGTTTCAAGTATTCCGGATCTGGTTTGATATTTCTGGGTGGATACTTTTGCCTTCTATTGGGTGGGAATTTAGTCTTTATTTAGATTATACGATGATGATCTGATTCAAAGGCGCCTTTGCGAGCTCTGACGTTTAGAATTTCTTTTGTATTTTTCTTGTAAATTGCGACATGGTCTATTTGGTATTCACCCTGTTTAAGACTAGGTGATCTCCATGTGGTGAATTTGTGTGAGGGTTTTTGAAATTGGGTACTCATGATTTTAAGTCCATAATTTCTGCAGAAACTAATTAATATTTCCCCATTTTTGTTGGTACGTTTGTGTTTGGTATGGAAGCCTGTGGTATCAGTCGTGTCAAATTCAAATGAATATTGTTTACGTCATAATGTTTCAACCTTGAAAATATTAAGTGCGGTAATTTAATTACCTTTTTAATAAAAAGATTGGTCGAAATTTGTTCGTAATATAGAGATCAAAGTGTCATATATCTACGTGCGAAGTCTGATTCCCCGCCGAGAAAGTTATATTTTCATTTATTTTTGTTAATATGATCTGCGTCATTATACTTTCCTCGTGTGTTTTTTGTTGTTAACAACATTTTTGTTGTAACAACATTTTTGTTGTTACTATTAAAGAACCATGTTTTTCAATTAAAGAACACGTTTTAAGTCAGCTGTGTCAAAAAACGCCGGTTCAATCACCTTGGTGTACTGTTGGTGGTGAATCTGAGTTTTCGGATTCTTAAAAATTATATAACTTATTTATTTGATTGTTACAAATAAAAAAAATTCTTAATGATTGAAAGAACATTTGAGATGGAAATTCGTATGAACAGAAAGAAAAATTCTTGCAGTTAAGCAGCAAACAAGCAGTTTTATTCGCATTTTAGTTATTCAGCAGCTATTTATTAATAGTAAAAATGTTAAAAAGAGGATAAATGTATAAGACTTATCACATGATCGATAAAAGTGAATAAAAATCGCACGCGCTCTCGCGGGGTTTCGAACCCCGGGTTTTGTGAGTTAGATGCTCGTACATTAACCCCTGGGCCATCATACACTGATTAATAGACAATATATTCGGTTTATTAATGACGCTAGTATTACACATGTTAAAATTGTTCTACAAAGAAAAAAGACTATTTTATATAACATACATCTTGTGAATTTCATTAAAATTGTTAGAGTCGTTCTCGAGAAAAGTTTTGACAAATACATAGGTACATAGATACATAAATTGTTCGCTTACATTATAGGATATATGTATATATTTATTTCCTTACTCCTTTTTCCTAGTCTAGTAGGGGTCGGAGATGGAGTATAGTATGGTGGCTCTCCCTTTAATGTGGCAGGGGATTTACCAGGGTCCCGGATGCCCTTCCTGTCGCACCTTTCCGTGTAGGCGCGGATACAAGGGGGGTCAAGGGGATTATGACGCCCCCTAAAATCCCTCAAATAATGAGTTTCTAGTCACGGAAAAGTGTATGATTTTCAAAGACGTTTTTAATCAGTAATTAGTACTGCAGTATATTTGTAGGAACGTTTAGCAACGCTCTCAGTTTGACTAAGTTGTAGTGTTGGCGATGGTGGTGCCATTATAGTTGTGAGAGTCGGTGTCGGTGTGAATGACAGATGATACGCTTGTGGGAAAAATGTCGTCTTCAGAGGTCCATGAGTTATGAATGGAGGTTGTGTTTTAGGGGATCGCTGCTCGGCAACGCTTTGCGATTCTGTAGCATTTGTTATCAAACGAGGGTTCTCGTAAGCAGACTCTTGCCATGATTAGTAGAGATAAATAAAAATCTACTACATAAATTATATTAATTTGAGAGCACTCCCTCACTATTTGATCAGTATTATCTATTAACATTGGTAGTCCATAGTTGAATGTAACCAGCCTGTCGCGGAGGAATACCAGTGGATAGAACGCGAACGGGAGTATAAAATCTACTACACGAACGTGTGCCATCATAACTCGACATTGTGTATAAAGACAAAATATTAGCCGTGTTTTCACAGTTCCAGTCATATACAGCACTTGTACTTAATTTTTCAAAAACCATAGCTTCAGCGCCATCTTTGACCAGTAATTTTGTTCTTGTTCTTGAAAAATTAAATGTTTCTGTACCTTATAAAGGTGAATAAATGTTTTTGCTTCTTTAATCACATTCAACGTTTTGCATCTATCACTTTCACACGTCGCACAAAAATTTTAAAATCTCGAAAGTAGGACGTTACTGTACCGAACCGCACATTAATTAACACTTAGATGACCTAAACTTACAATTTGCTTTAGAATTTTTTTTTCTGAGGTTGGGATGTTTTCTGGAACGTTATGCCCCCCCTAAAATATTAGTCTGTCCCCGAGGCGGGTGATCTGTGAATGACATGCGGGTGAATAACGATGAGTGAATGTTGTGGTGGAATGAATAGCAGAGGAAATATATATCACAATTTATATCACAATATATATTATACATGTTGTGATATAAAAAAGGGGTAGTTGCCAAACCTCACGTTGGAGCGACAATTGTAATAGAATTTATAGGGTGGGGGTAAATAAATAATGGTAACCATGTAATAACTTACCTAGCCCACTCAGAAAGCTTACTCAGGAATACCAAATTTACCCCTAAATAAAGAAATAAAGGAAGGTCAAGGTTCGGTCCATTTATTGTCGTGAAATAGTCTCCATTCAACAAATATTTAAGTTAGTGATCCTTTTATTAAAGTTTATTAGACTGTTGTAAACACAATCAATTCTTCTAAGCCCTTATCTTTCATTACAGCATAACAGTGACAAAAACACACCTGCCACTAAAGTCTTTGGCTGACGACCACTTATTCTTGATGAAGTTTCGCTGATGCATAGCGAGCAAGGTTCTCAATACGGCCCTTCATGTAATTACCTTGAATAGAATGGCGACTATCTGCACACAAACCGTCGTGGAATGCTTCTCGTCTCTTGAAGAGCGTAGACGTCCTTCCCCAAGTCAGCGACGGCGCTCGCTAGATGATCCCCTCATAGGATATAGGACATCAAGCACAACCATTTCTAAGCACAACTTGATGAATATATAAAAGTCTTAATGGCTCTCGGAAAGTTCAATTTGCCTTTGATCATAAGATCGAATTATTCGTCGATCACTTCGCTGACTGTATCAACTATTCCGATCCGAACAAGTCACTAAAATTTCTAAGTGATGTTCGTAATATTCGCGACAAACTGTATGATACTCGGAATAATCACACCGAATTTATATCAAAAATGTTCCTAATGCTCCGAACGATAGACAAAGAAATGACCATCAGAGTGCTCAGACTGAATAGCAGAATGATAAGTCAAAAACATAAGAATGATGCTGATGATGTTGCTAATCGTAATCTCGTAAGGCTCGGAAAGCCTTAATGCTCGTAATCATCGTAATGTCTCAATCTCGATGCTCATCATAATACTCGTAATGTTCAGAATAGTCTATATTCTGGTGCGTCTTTGATCCCGCATTATGTACCATTATCCCTACTCCTCTGCCCAAAACTAGGCGAATTCGACTCCTCCCAAAATGACGTGAGTCATTTTTGTTAACAAATTATTGACGATTGAGCTCTCACATGGCTTGTCCGTGATTGGTTTAACTTTCTGTGTCGTTCTTTATCTTTCGACCAGTAAGTAAGTTGTTTTTACTAACACTAACTTCACTTCCTCACTCGGTGTTTTTCCAGAACTGACACCAAATTTACAACCCACATATCAACGACACACTTCTTGCACCAAGCTCTTTTCATTCCCCACTCCAGATAAAATCCGTTTCTCTGTTCTCTGAAAATTGCACTTAACTTGACGCGTCTGCTAAACGTCGTTGTCACCTTCATTATTGACGAACTGCGCGGTCGCCTTTCTCCCCTGTTTTCCCTGTCCGCTATCACACATCTTTTATTGTACGAACACGTGTTACCCGGCACAATGACCACCCTTCTTCTTCTCTGTCCCTTTTTTTAAGTTTTCAAAAATCAAACTCACGTCTTTCAACAGTTCCCTTAATTGAAATCTTCTTCTCGCGAAGGGTTCTCTGACCATCCTTCCGTTTCTTTCTTTAACAAACGCAACCCCTTCGCACTTCTTCTATTGACTTGTCACCATGTACCAATTACTTATTTTTGACTACTACTGACCGTTTTCTATCATCTTATTTTGAGACTATCCATATCCTTCTCCAGAATTGCTAAAAACCTTTAAAGAAAAATACTCGCAGCTGCCTGCCATAAACTTTGTGTCATGTCCCCGCACTGGCTCACGCGAGAGTCGACCCTCCATCTAAAACCTTTTGTTCGATCTCAGGCCATCCTTTCTCCAAGCGCAGCCCCCAAGAAGGGACTCGCCCATACTCGGTTAAGTGCAATTATTAACAATTGTTTTATTTTCGTTAGATTTATATTAGATTTCTTCCATTCATTTATAAAANATATATATATAATTCCTCCATAAAAGGTCGTAAGTTTTTAATTGCAATGACGGTTTGCAAGGAACCAAGGCGAGAGGGTAATCAAAATGTTTTAGTGTTAAATATTTACATAGTAAATTAGTGTTTTGCAATCTGATATGGAGGTTGATAAATCGGTTACATATATAAAAAAGTGGCAAGAATTGAACCTTGGGGAACTTCGTAAGTATGTGGTTTTGTTTCCGAAAGGCAATGCTGAAGTTCTTAATTTTTAGTGTGGAACATGTTGAAATATCTATCTTTTTATAGGAATTTAGCCATTGATGTATAAGACCACAAATGCCAAAAAGTTTGAAAGTCACATTTCGTGATCGATGACATCGAATGCTTTGGATAAATGAAGAAATACAACCTGAGGACTTTCTCTATGGTCCAGAGATGTAGTACCATCGTTTAAGAAAGAAAAAGTGTGTAGTAGAGATATTGGTCAATAATTTCCAACGTTGGGTTTGTTTCTTTTTTTGTGTAAGGCCCGTATTACAGGTGTATATTTTTATGTCATATACGAGTAACTTTTATGAAAGATGTGATCAAAGATATAGATATTATAGATATTCGATCGTGATTAATTTATATTATACGGTCATATCTTTGATCACATATCCGTGTTCATAGATATATTACACAGAAATATGACCGTGTAAACCGGCCTAAAGATTTCACTTTAGCTGTCTTAAATATGTTAGGAGACACCCCTTCTGATAAAGAACTACTGAAAATATTTATGAGTGGATGTAATATGACGTGGGGCGAAAATTTAACAATAATATCAGGTACATCATCTATGCCTGTTGAAAATTTGTTTTTTATTGTACTAATGATTCTCATGATTTCACTAGCGTTTGTTTCGGAAGTCAACATACGAGTAGAATGGGACATATGAGTGGATGTATTCGGGGGACATCAATTTATATTGAATTCGTTATTTTACCTACTTCTGAGAATTAAGAATTAAAGAATGTGGATTTGTGATGTCCTGTGGATTTGATATGATTTTGCCATCGTTTAATAGGGAAATGTTTTCTTCGCGATTTTGAGGTGATGTGTAATTGAAGATATTCCACATGGTTCTGGTCCGGATGTTCGATTTTAGTATCTGCCTGTCATTTTCCATAACTTCAGCTGCATAGACTACTTATCGAAGAATAGTGTTAGATTTACGGAAATAGTCATGAAATTCGGGTGGTTGGTTTTATAGTTTTGAAAGATAATATAAACGGCGTTTTTTTGAAGAAATTCCTATCCTTAGGGTGATCCATCAATTGTATTTCGTGTTAATTAACTTGTGTGTTATTGGAAAGCTAGAATTGTAATGTTTTAGGAATATTGAATAAATACATTGAATTTATTGTCGGTGTTTTGACAATTGAAGACGTCTTTTCAAATTCCCTCTCGCAAATAATTTGTAAATATGGATAATTTTTATCGGTAAACTTTCTAGAAAACTTGTAAAAGATTTAAGTAGTTTTAGCTGATCTTTAATAGTCAGTACATGAGCAAGGTAATCACTGTATCCCGCACTTAGGAGGAATACGAGGTATCGTTGTTGACAATAATCTGATCTAGCAATGTTCGAGATGTACCGGAAGAGGCGGTTTTGTTATAGTAAGACTCTACAGAGTGGAGTGAGCGCAAACGCCATTTTGTTTCTGAATTGACAGATGTTGACATCTCAGCGCAAAGAACTACACGTAAAAACTTTGCTTGCCTTTTATTGTCCCTGTTTATTTACAACTTTAAATTGCGACTAGTATCCGACTTAAAATATAGAAAGATAGAAGAACAAGTGCGGTCGGACATCACGATACACAATTGACTTTTTGTGGACAAATAAGCGTTCCAAAAAATAGCGAAGCTAAAATAGCGAAGGTTATGTTATAGTATTATTTCAAACCTGTTTACTAAAATTAAGTTTAATATAAAAAAAAATTATATAATTGAGCGTTATCGGGCAAGAATATTGACTTTAACAGCAGAAAATGCTATTATTCATGAAAGGATTGATAATTAATTTTTTTAACTATATAGCTATCTTTCATTATTTTTGATAACTGAAATATTTAATACTTATTAAGTAACGATATTAATTATTATGTTACAGACACGTAAATATAACCTCTAATCTAGCATCTTAGAATGAAATACGAAATTATTTTACCTTAATAAAAAACTCATGGCCGTTCAAGTGTTGAAACGCTGTATAATAAAATCATTGGCTTAGATAAATCACTCGTTTTCTTTCAAATCAATTACGATTATATGTTATATATTTTCTTCAAACCCTACGTTTTTACTCAGTCACTATACACTAAACTCTTTAAATCAGAAACAAAATGGCACTTGCGCTCACCTATCTCTGTATAGCTCTAGTCACACCACACCGGGAGAGACGAGTTTATGGCACTGGGGTACCGGAGGGGAGAAGTTAATTAGTCAAAGAACATTTGCTTTATCCACATTGATAGCACGAAGCTGTTGGAAGAGTCGAAATGAGGCGGAAAAGAACGGTTGAAGAAGAAGAGACGACAAGAAGAGTATTTATACATTGTAAGATAAACGACTCATTGTTCATATCCCAGCTCCTTCAAAGTGTATTTAATATAACATTTAAATATGCTTATACGGACGATATGTCACATCTAGATAAAAGAACAAACTTCAACTACGGCCCAATTGTCGCCAAAACTATGCTTACTGCTAGAAACATTCGTTACTTTTTGAATGTTTGATTTTATACAGTACTAAATGTTACGATGATTTATATTTTCTATAGGCCGTTTTTACAAATCATTCAACTTATTCAGTCCAGTTTGGATCCTTTATTTCTTCCATACCACTTGAATTCTCTCGAATATCTTTTGGCTTCTCTCTGCACTCTACTGCACTCTACCGAACGCAAAATAAAATTACTGCTCACCCCGAAGGGATCGCGCTTTCGCAGAAGGGGATCTTCTCACACCCTGCCCCCCTCCCGCGATCACCAATCACTTTGACCAACCCTCACACCTTCATCACCTGTTGCCTCCACCTATCACCCCCACTTCTTCGCGCATAACCAACAACAACACAATAACTTCAGACACAATCATCATAGTAATAAATACCTTCACCGCATTTAGCGCCACCCCCGCTGCAGGTATTACAGTCCGTATCTGAAGAGGGGGCTTTCCAATCACAATCAGAAAAGTTGACTGTAGTCAACTATTGGCTGACTGCAGTCAACTTCTCTCAGAAACATGAATGGATGCAAAAGTGGTGCAGAAGTCGACTTCTGGGTTCGCGCATGCGCCTTGATAATAATAATAAATTTATTGTCAAAAAACAGTACAAACTGCGTATGACCACGTGGAGGACAATAAACTAATTTACTCTCCGGAAGCAAGCAAGAGACTATCCCATCAAGTCCGATCAAGGGCCCTAACGCAGAGGCGGATTAAAAAATTTCACCAAAAATTCCTAGATAAGATAAAAAGTTGGCTGCGAGTTATAATGCTAATAGAATGTCAATGTTTGTAATTTAAAGCAAAAAATTTACATGTACAAATTATTATCGAATGATGGATAGTGTTTAAAAATCATAAGAATTGAAATAACACTAAATTCACGATTTATTGTTACAATAAACACGCCCCTAGACAAAGCCTAGAGAACCTGTATAAGA